>JXCR01096912.1:64542-111277 GCA_002079205.1 Phalaenopsis hybrid cultivar | reverse complement strand
CATGATCAAATAATTTCATATCTCACCAAATGAAAAAAAAAAAAAAAGCATAAGCAAAAATAGAGAAACAGAGAGAGGATTGAACATTAAGGATCTGTTTGGGGCAGCTGCAGTTTATCTAGCTTATCTTGATAAATTGCATACTACAGCTGATCTTGATAAGCTGTTTGTCTGTTTGGTTTGTGCGTTTGAAAAAAAAAACTGATTTGTAGTTGTTTTTGGATAAATGATAATTATCCCCCTGTGCTGAATAAGTTGTTATGTTGTTTAGTTCTTGCGGTATGAGAACATCGGATTTGCAACTGTTTGTGGAAAAATGATCATTTCGGCCATGCGCAGTAGACCGTTTGCAACAGTAATATAATATAAAACATTCAATATACTAAAATACAAAAAATCATTACATAACAGTTCAAAGAAAAAAAAACATGCTCCTCACTCAAGGGAGACTATCTACAAACCTAATAAAAAACAAAAAAAAAAATATAACAAAGTTACAACTAAAATTATAATAATATTCATTTTAAAATGTAGAAGGGTCATGTCTGGAGCAACTTTCTCTGGTTGAGATGTCGTCGAACCCCGAGCAGCACTGTCCTGCTAGGATATTGTCGAGCCCCGATCGCTATGGGTAGTGAAATAGGTTGGAATGTCTGCCCACCTAGAGAACTGACGCCTGTCTGGACTGTTTGCCCATCGTGGGCACCTGTAGATCTTCCTAATTTTATTTCAAACTGGTGCAACACCTTGAAGAACGCACAGTAGAGTAGCAGAATAGTGATAGAGAAGAAGAAGCAAAAGGTAATTTTCACAATGCCTGAACAGGGAAATTCCACCTTGGCGTATATAGAGAAGCTTTCCACACATCACTATGCATCAAACCCTGTGATAATGGAAACAAATATGCCACAATTTCAACAAAAAACACACACAAATCCTCGTTTTGGCCAGGTGCACAAGATAGCTACACTATAAATCACCATCAAGCCTCTCAAATCATCATAATCGTAAAGGAAGCAAATTACAGCATGCAGCACTGTAGAGCAAGTTATGTTTCTCAGAAATCCACATAATAATTGCATTTCCTGGAGCAACTTGAGGTAGAGAGAGCAACGACAAAATCCATACCCCTGCTATCTGAACAATGATTACTAGCCATCATATGTGGCCAAATAAAAATATATAAAGCATATTTGTTCTTAATATGAGCAATATGACTCGCAAAGTACCATTTTTTTACATATATCCTCACCAGATTCACACGTTCATTTTTTACATATGATTCACATGTTTATGCAACGTTCATTTATATTAAATTCTTGCACTTAAATAGACTCATAATCAAATGATTCTTTGCTTCCTTTTCTGAACATATTAGAGGTATAATATTTAACAATTGATTCTTTGCTCTCTCTTCTGGACATATTAGCAAATGTCAAGCCCCCAAAAATAAACCCATAATCAACCTTATCCAAATTAGAAAAAGCTGTTAAATTTAAGAGCTCATTGTGGAGAAGAAAAAGGAGAATAAAAAGCTCATAAAGGTAGAGGTTACCCTCAAATCCATAAGCCATCCAAGCTGCTCTATCGTCATTACATGGAAAAGTGAGCAGATCTCTAATCACCCAAAAAAAAAAAATCTTAGATATGGATGCATGATATTTCTGAAATATAAAAATAACAACAAATCAACAATCATGATCAAGCAATTTCATCTGCTAGCTGGTCTCGCAATGCTGTCATCTCCCTTGCACCTTGACCTTCGCAACTTTGAGCATGCTCTGATTCTTACTGTGCTATGGGACGCCCCGCATGAAATTCATATGCTTATGGTGGAATCCAATGCAAGTCTTCTTCTGCAGAAGTAAAGTCCACATCAGATTTTGAGTGGTCACGTCAGATGTAGATGTGCAGTGTCATGGTTGCCAAAACTATATGCACTTTCTTATGAAAGGGGTAGGTTGGCATGTCCTGTAATATCACTCACTTCTTATTCCATACCTTGAATGACCTTTCAATCACATCACGTAAGGAGGAATGCAATTTATTAAAAATTTCTTTTCTACTACGTGCAATTTTGCTTGACCTTTCAAACTCAGGAATGTGGTACTTTGTGACAGCATAAGAATTTAGATATCCCCTTTGTAAGAGATATCCAACGCCAACCATGTAATATTTACCTGCACGAATACATAATTTATAAACGATTAAAAAATATCAAACATATTTGTCATCTCCCTTGCACCTTGACCTTCGCAACTGTAGATATCCAACGCCAATCATGATCAAGCAATTCCACCAAATTGGCCTTCCAATTCAATTCAAAATCACCTAAAATCCTTTCAAAACTCTTCATGACATCTCTTTATAGCAAATTAAATATTTTATTGACCCAAAATTTGGCCCAAATTCACCCCTAATTTTAAAAGCCCTAGCCTACGACATCTAATTCCAAAAGCCCAAATCCAAAGCTCACACGACAATTTTTCTCTTCATCCTTCATTTCATTAAAATCATTCCCTAAGTTTTAAATTCATGATCAAATAATTTCATATTAGGCATCATAACAAACATCACCAAGCCAAGGATAAGCCATGATGCCATCCCCAAGCCATAGGTGAGTCATATGAGCCTTTGCCACCTCACTAAGCTATTAATGACAATAGGACAAACCACTTTCAAGCCCCATTAAGATTATCTTTAACCACTACCATGATAAAATCTAACCCATGTTTAGCCAAATCCCTTAGATTGTGACTCCTCCTTGGTGGATAAACCCAAATAATCTCATCTTCAACCTAAACCTTCCTTGGTGGGTGACCTAACCCCAAATCATGCTTTGACCCAAATTTACCCAAAATGACCCTTCCCCCATTCCTATTTTATCCAAAACTTTTACACATAGCCAACCCCAATTGACTTTAATAAAACCAAGCCCTTAGCCCCCTGACCAAATGGTGACCTGACCCTGGCAGACCAGCCACCTTGGCTGCCAGAAAAAAACCATGGCCAAGAGAGCCCATATGGTCAAAACCTAAAATCAAACACATCCAAGTGGCACCAACCCAAATGGACATTGGAGCCTTTCTGCCCTCCACCTAGAAAGCATCTTAGCCACCTCAGCTTGGCCTGAGAGCCACCATGACCTCCTCTATTTAAACTCAACTTCCATGACCAAGGGGGGAGAGCTTGAAATTCCTTGGGGAGACTCTGCCAAATTGTTCCCAAAGCTTCTTCAAGACCCATTGAGTTCAATCCATTGATCCTCAAGCCCTCAAACCCATTGCCTGAGCTCAATTTTGGAGCTCAAAATCAATCCCGAAATGGGACATCCCTTTAGACTCCACTAAAGTCAAATTAATTGAACACACACCATCCCTTCAGTGAGAGAAGAAGATCCCTCATAAAAGCCCCATCACCAGACCACCCTAAGGTAGACTTTGATCAACACCCCAAATCAGCCTTGGTTAAAATCGTACCAAGGCATTTCACCACAGCCCAAGGCTTCATCTAGGATTTCTTTGGACTCAACTCAAGCGTTTGGAAGCACCCAATCGAGGCCACACCTCTTGGGCAAAGGTATTGAACTCTCCTCTTAAACCGAGCTTATTTTAATTCTCCATGTTTATAGAATTTATTTAAGGCTTGATTAACCAAATGGATATGTTCTCCTGGTTAAGTCGAGTCTATAGGAACAAACCTCACTTGGTTGAGTATCGAGAGAAATATTAAGGTTTGAAGTTGGACAGTTCTCGGGCTAGGGATTTGGGGATGATGAGCGGACGCCGTCCATTTCCGCGTGTATTGAACGGACAGATGAAATTACGCTGGACAGAGAAGCGGAACGAAAAGGCGGGCCGAGTCATTGCAAAGGTGTCTGGCAGCGCCGAACCAGAAGACATTTCATGGAAAGTTTGGAGACGTCGAGGATTGCATGGGGCCGCATGGTTTAAATAGAAAATTAGGGATTTTCTTTATTTATTTAATGAACAGAACTTTAAAAATTCATATCTTGGTGTAGAAAAAATATAAAAATAAAATAAAAATATACTCTTGCTCAGTGAATAGATGAGAACAATGTGGAGATGGTTTCATGTTTGTTTGATGCATGCATGATTTTTAATTAATTAAACAGTGTTTTTCTTATTTGGGTTCTCTATTTGCATGGACATTTAACCATGACTTGATTTTTGGAGTTTTGGTTTTCTCTGTCATGAGGGATCTTCCCTGATTTTTCCAAGGTTAGGGGAGATCTCTAGACAGAGATCTTTAATTTTCAAGTTGATGGCCCCTATTTTGGTAAAATAATTATAAAAATTAAAATATTAATTAGAAAAATACAAAACTTGTTTTGGTAGGTTCACTGTGGTTAGAGGACCCTAAGAAAGATATAAACTTGGTTTAACTCATTAAAAATAATCCTAATTGTAGAGGACCCTAAGAAAAATATAAACTTGATTTAACTCATTAAAAATAATCCTAATTGTCACCAACCCCTAAAAATTAAATAAATTAAATTAGAGTAAACATAAATGTAAATGGCATAAAAATCACTCTCCATTATGACTTAATATCAGGGGAACTCTCTATAAAAATTTCAAGTTAATTTGACCACCAAAATAGATTAATTAAGTGAAATGACATTTTTGGCCCTAAAATAATTATAATAATTAAAATACAACTAAAAAATTACCAAATTTGTTTTGGGAGCTCCTTATGATCAAATGAACCTAAGAAAAAATAAAATTAGAAAGAAAATAAATACTTCATTTTAAGCTATTTTTAAGTATTTAAATAAAGAAAATGATTAAAAATCATAAAAATTGTAAAATTATGAAAACATAGTAAAATGTCACATTTGGCTTCCTGATCACTCGAAACCAGTTAAAATAATTTTCCTAATTTTCTATGTCAAGATATTAACTTTTAAAGGCTTAAAATAAATTTTCTTCAATTTTCCATTAAAATAATTCTAATAAATAAAATATAAATAAAAAAATATGAAATTTGTTTCTATAGGTTCCCTGACCTTAGAGAAATTTAAGAAAAATATAAAACTTAATTTTCCACTCAAATAATATTTTATATTTAATTAATACTCAAAACAAACAAATAAATTTAATAATTAAATTAAACCTTTAAAAATTATGAAAATTGGTCCAAATGGTTTTCTAACCTACGTAAACCTCTAGTAATGTTCTTAAGATAGAAGCTTCTTTTTGGTTGAGTAATTAAATTTTCATTAAAAATCTTTATTTTTGTATTAAAAAGAATTATAAAATTAAATAAATTCAAAAAAATCACATTTTCTCATCTGATGTTTTAATTAACCCATAAATAGGGTAACGTAAAATTTTAAAGTTATTTGAGTTTGATTTAACAAATTATGAGGTGTTAGGGTCTTGAAGGGCAAAACATTAATTTTGGAATATAAGCCTTAATTAATATTTAGGCTAAGCAAAGGGTAAATGGGTAATAAATGATCTTAATTAATATGTCTTGATGATTTAAATATGAAAAGTGTAAATGGTAGCAAACAATCTCACTTTGGTCTCGTTAAAGATAAATTTGTAATTTTTCAAATTAATGAAATTTGAAAGAATAATTAAATAAGAAGATATTAAGGTGAGGACATAACCCACTTACTTAAAACCCCAACTAATGGTTGTGAAATACTTTATGAACATGAAAAGGATTAAAAACATAAATATTTAAATTTTTCTAAAAATCACAGATCTATCCATTAAGTCTTAAGGACTTTGTAGTGAAGTAAGCTTAATCAAAATTTTGTCTAATGATGTTTAAAAAATAACCTATGATTAATTTGAAACTTTTAAAAAACACTACAAGCCTATCTTTAAAAATCAAATCGGCTAAGTCCCTTAATGAAACCAAATTGCCCTTGAAGGGACTTTACCCGTATAATTCATAAGTGAAACATCAAGTGATGCTTACCCCCACTTAAAGGGATAATCAAAACAATAAAGTTCACTGAGCATAAGAGTATAAACTGGGTGAACCACATAGCAACATAACAAGACCAAAATGAACTCGAGACAACTCGAGGGACTGTGAAATGTCTAGGGTATTACCCAGGACTCTTCATGGTCCTTTGGGAATCTCGGAGGACACTTGGACTTATTATGATTTGCTTAATAGAATCATCCCTGGAGATGAACAAATTAGACCTACCAAGGTACAAGATAGGATCTGGTAGGGATGCCTTAAATCCGTACTCTCTGCTTTCCCTACAAGCATGTTATAACTCTTGCAAAACTACATATATATGCCTTGCAAGTATTGACCTTTCAGGTGGAGGAACAGAAAGAATCAACAGGTACACTTTTAAACTATTGCATCACAGTTAACTTTTATTTATTTGCACCTATTGTCCCCTGCTTACAAACTTGTATGTTAAACAACAAAGTCACCCTGCATGTCAAAATTGAAACTTTTAAGATAGCCACAAAACTGAAACAAAAAAAGGAAATCATAACAAGATAAAATATACCGCCACAACAGTCAAAATATAAGACAACTCAAATTTTAATCAGAAACAAAACAAAATAAAAATTGCAACTAAATTAAAATGTCTATATCACATGATTAGGAATCCCTCGGAGAAAGTAATCTAAGGTTGCTAACGAGATTTCCCATGGTCTAAGTGAAATTATGAGACTCATTAAGTTGAGTTTAGTAAATTTATTTGGACTAAGTGAATCCGAAGAAAAATAGTGGTGACGGAATGAGGGAACAGTAGGATCCTAGCCGGTGTCACTCTAATCAACTTTAACATCCCCAATAATAATTAAATAAACATAATCTTAAGAAACATTTGATTTGACATCAAGACTCGACACATTAGAAAACCTAAACTTGCTATGACAAGGAGCTTGGAGCTAATATTGTGGGCAGCACGACCATCTTCAACAGCAAAACATGTCTACATCAGCTAAACCATTCCTTAGAATTAAATAACAAGCCATAGGATTTCGAGATCGTTCACCTAGTTTGGCATAAATCCTCAACTTTTCTATAGGCCTTTGTATGGCTCTGCTATACGATAAGCCTTAACTCACTTTAGGATTCTGATGTTGTCATTCGTCACGACTTAAATCCTCATTTCTTTCTAGCTATTTATGTGATTGTTACACACCGATGTCAGCTCTAATTAATAAAATTGGTAGGATGAAACACTTAAATATTTCTCCTTTAAATTGAAGCCAAATTGTAAGATAACTTGGGAATTGAAGCACAAAAAATATACGCATTAGACTTATATTTTATAGTAATTTTTGGTGATATTGCACTTTAAAAGAAAATACTTTTCATTTTTGTTGCAGGTTGATGATTTTTAGCACTTGAAGCAAAAATGAAGCAAAAAGGATGAAATTTGGAGTCAAAATGACATTTTGGAAAAAATACTTAGCGCTAACGGCACCAGCAAGGACGCTGATGGTGCCAGCATGAACCAAGAGTCCAAAACATCATGGGCACCGATGAAGCCATTTAATAGAGATCAAAAGATTTAATTCGGGCCACCTAGAAGGTTCGATGGATTTGGATGTTTTTTGAAGAGTGATTGAACACACCTCTTGGAAAACCGACATTATGCTTTATTTATAGTGAAAATTGATCAAAAAAGGTGGGGGGGATTTAGAGACTACACCTAAGATTAGCTAACAATTCTCTATAACACTTGACTAAAGGTAGATAATTAAAATTGCTCATATTTGGCACGATACAAATTCAAACCATTTATCTCTCTCCTTTAACCAAAACTCATTGTAGTGGGAAAGATGTTTTATCAAATTTGTTAACTTCATCACAGAAACATAGCTTCATAGTTACAGTTTAACTTTACTTTATAGTCTTGCTAGTAGTTGATAATTTAATTCTGATAGTACCTTAAACATTTGCAATTAGTGTAGCAGACTTTCTTTATTGTTGTGAATTTCCTATTTTGAATCTAAACCTTCCTCGTGAGATCGATATTTGGGGCTTAAATAGAAAGTCTTATATTACTTGATAACAATACGTATACTTGCGTAGAATCCCAACATAAATTACTTCAATTTATTATTTATAAATATCGAACCAAGTTTTTTGGCATCACTGCAAAGCGAAGTCAGCTTTATTAATTTTACACAACTATAATTTTCGGGATCAAGTTTTTGGCGCCGTTGCCGGAGAACATAACGGTAAATTAAATAAATTTGGTAAATTAAATTTAGCGATAAATATAAAATATAAAATATAAAGTATAAAAAAATTATTAAAAAAATAAAAAAATCATAAAACAATCATTTAAGAGTATTTTAACGAAAATTTTCTTTACTTATTATATTTGTTTATGCGTAGTATTGGATCTGAATGTTTATTACCTTACGATTTAGAATTAGAACATACTATTAGAAAAGTTCAAAAACAACAAAAAAAAAGAAATTTAAACGAAATGTCGAATAACTTAGATAATTAAATAAATGAAAATCGATAAAAACCTTCAAAAGATTATGCTAATCCTACAGTAGATAAACTTTACTTGACTATTCAAAATCCTGATGTTGTTGCTAATTCAGTTGAGCTTAACCTGTTATTATCCAAATGGTACAAAATAATCAGTTTGGAGGAACACCTACTGAAGATCCTAACTTACATCTTGCTAGTTTTCCTGAAATACGTGCTACTTTTAAATATGATTGAGTGTCTAATTATGTTGTCAGGCTTAGAGTTTTTTCTTTTTCATTGAGGGATAAATCTAAAGCTTAATTAAATTCATTAGCACATGGATCTATCAGAACTTATGGAGAACTATCACAAAAATTTTTGGCTAAATATTTTCCACCCTCGAAAAATGCTAAGCTTAGAAATGATATTATATCTTTTTTTTTCAGTTCAAAAGGGAATCAATATATGAATCTTGAGAAAGATTTAAAGATCTCCTTAGGAGATGTCCACACCATGCTTTACCAAATTGGTTAATAATTCAAACTATTTATAATAGATTAGTAGGATCACGTAGATCTATTATAGATGCTGCTGCAGGTAGATCATTAATGTCAAAACCTTTTGATAAAGCATATTCTTTAATAGAGGACATGACTACTAATAATTTTCAATGGCCCTCTAAATGGGTAAATCCAAAGAGCGTATCTAGTATTCATGATTATGATGCGATGTTTATTTTAGCATCTTAAATTGCCACTATATTAAAGAAGATGAATCAAATTGGAGTGAACTATTCTCAAATACCACCAGTGTTAGAGGAAAATTCACTAGGACAAATAATTGATACACAATCGTCTTATGAAACTATTAATGCTATAAAGAATAGAGATAATAATCCATATTTTAATTATTATAATAATGTATGGAAAAATCAACCTAATTTTAGTTCGAATAATTATAACAATTCGGTGAACCCCCTCAGAAAATTCAAATAACTAAGGGAATCCTAACTATAGACCTTTTATCCTCCTGGATTTAATAATAACTCACAAGTTAAGGAGAAGATGTTGAATATGGAAGAAGTAATGTTGAACATAGGAAATCAAATACAAAATCAAGGGCCTGCAATTAAGAATATTGAAAATCAATTAGGACATATTGCTACTGCACTTAGTAATAGACCTTCGGGAATTCTTCCTAGTACAGTTGAAGTTAATCCAAAAGATTAGAATAAGGAGCAAATTAAAGCTATTCAATTACGAAGTGGAAAAAAAGTGGAAACAAGAATCCAAAGAGAAACTGAAGTTGAGGAGGAGAAGGTAGTAAAAGCGACAATGATGAAAATAAACCAATACAAATTTCTTTAGAAAAACCACCACCTCTGTTTCCTCAATGACTGAAGCAGAAGAATAAATATAAACAATTTACAAAATTTTTGGAAATCCTTAAGAAGTTAATGATAAATATTTCTTTCATTGAAGCTTTGGAAAGAATGTCAAGTTATGTGAAATTTTTTAAGGATATACTAAACAAGAATAGGAAGTTTATAGATCATGAGACCGTTGTACTTAGTGAAGAGTGTAGCGCAATTATTCAGAAAAAGCTTCCTGAAAAGTTAAAAGACTCTAGTAGTTTTACTATACTGCGTGCTATTTATGAAAACTTTTTTTGGAAAAGCCTTATGTGATCTACGAGCTAGTATTAATCTAATGCCTCTAACAATTTTAAAAGTTTAGATTTAGGAAAGATTTCCCATACTACTGTAACTCTTCAGTTAGCTGATTGATCAATAACTTATCCTAAAAGAGTTATAGAAGATGTATTAGTGAAAGTGGATAAATTTAGTTTTCTTGTAGACTTTATTGTATTAGATATGGACGAAGATAAATAAATTCTTATTATTTTGGGGAGACCATTTCTTGCAACAGGGAGAGCTGTGATAAATGTGTAAAAAGGAGAATTAATAATGAGATTCAATGATCAAGAAGTAACATTTAATATAGCGAAAGCTATGAAATATCCTACGATAGAAAAAATAATGAATGTTTTTGAATGGAAGTTACTGATTATCTAAGTAATGAGCGATTTAAGGAAATGTTTGAAGAAAAAATAAGGTAAGAAGAGTGTTTTGAGAATGAGAATGAAATAAAAGAAGAGAATTTAAATTATGTTCAGGACAAATTTGAAACTTTTGACCTTTTGAAGAATTATAATAAAAATTTTATTCATTCAAGTATTAAACCACTTGAACTTAGACTGAAATTATTACCTACCCATTTAAAATACGTGTTTTTAGGAGATTCATCTACATTGCCTGTTATTATAACTTCTGATTTAACTGAAATTCAAGAGCAAAAATTAGTAGAAATGTTTAAAAGATATAAGAAGGCTTTTGGATGGACTTTAGCAAGTATTAAAGGAATCTATTAGATGAACAATACGAACCTAAAGCTGATCCTTAGAGGAGATTAAACCCAATAATGAAAGAAGTTGTTAAAAAAGAAATCTTAAAATTGTTAGATGTTGGAATTATATATCCTATTTTAGACAGTACTTGGGTAAGTCTGATTCACTGTGTTCCGAAGAAAGGAGGAGTGACAGTTGAAGTAAATGAGAGAAATGAATTAATTCTAATAAGACAAGTTACTGGCTAGAGAATTTGCATAGACTATAGAAAATTAAATATGGCCACCAGAAAAGATCATTTTTCTTTACCATTTCTGGACTAAATGTTGGATAGATTGGCTGAAAAAAAATATTATTACTTTCTAGATGGATATACCGGGTACCACCAAATTCCGATTACTCCTAAGGATCAAGTAAATACAACATTTACAAGCCCTTATGGAACATTTGCTTTTCGTAGAATGCATTTTGGACTATGTAACGCACCTGTGACATTTCAAAGATGTATGGTGTCAATTTTTAATAATTTAATTGAACGTGGATTGGATGTATTTATGGATGATTTTTTTGTATTCAAAACTTCATTTGAATCATGTTTAAATAATTTAGAAAAAGTTTTGGAACTATGTGAAAATATCAACTTAGTTCTAAATTGAGAAAAATGTCAATTTATGGTTGCAGGAGGAATTGTACTTGGGCATAAAATTTTTAAAAATGACATGGAAGTAGATCCAGAAAAAATTCAAGTTATTGCAAAATTATCGCCTCCTACTACTATTAGAGGGGTAAGAAGTTTTCTAGTAGATGCTGGTTTCTACAGGCGTTATATAAAAATTTTTTCAAAAATTACGAAGTCATTATGCCAACTTTAAAAAAGGATACAAAATTTAATTTTAATGAGGAATGCATAAAAGCATTTGAACTATTGAAAGAAAAAATTAATTATTGTTTCTATAATAGTTCCACTTGATTAGAAGAAACCATTTGAAATAATGTGTGATGCTAGTGATCATGCTATCAGAGCTGTTTTAGGACAACGNATTTAATTAATTAAAAAGAAAATATGCATCATATGGACTTAAAATTATTTTCACATTATTCTCCTCTGTTCATCGAGTAAGAGAGTATTTTTATTTTATTTTTTTGATTTTTTTATACGAAGTTATGTATTTTTAAAGTTAAGGGAGTTTAAATAAATAGAAAAAACCCTATTTTTCTACTTATCCACGCGGCGCCCCGTCAACCTACGGTGGTTCCGAAGCTCCACGCAGCGCGCTCCCATTTGAAGCCTCCACCACGCCAGCAGCCACACGTCCTGATGTTTGTGTAAAGAAGCACTGTCCGACTTCATCTTGGTCGTCCATTTGATACACGCTTGATCAAATGGCTCCCCTTCATCATCCCTTATAGAGTGATCCCATGACCGTCCACACTAAAACCCTAAGATCTCAGCCTAGACTCAACCAAATTGCTTTGGGTTTGTTCCTATGGACTCGTCTTGGTGAGTTGAACACATCCATATGGTAATCATGCAATTAAATTAAGCCTAATCAAATGGAGAATCAAAATAGGCTCGGGAGGGAAAGAAGTTTTATTCCTTTGCTCTGAGAAGTGAAGTTTCAATCAGNATCCAGAGGAATCTATCACAACAATTTAATGCAAATGTGTTTTGATTTGGCAAGGATATCTTAAGCATGTGTATTTTTTGGAATAAGATCCCTTAATTTGGGGGACTTTTGGTCCATGTCTTAGTTTAGGTGGTTAGATGTGTTTTGTCTCAGTCCTAGGGGTCAACTAATGGCTGAGGTGGAGTTAATTTGGTTGCTTTATGGTGGTTACGTCACATTTAGTGCATGGGTCCAAGTGGCTGCAAATGACCAAGTCTTAGGTTTTGTCTAGACTAGCCATGCCAATTGGCTCAAATAAATGNTATATATATATATAATCAAACTGATCTCATATCTGCCATAGTTTAAATGAAAGAGCACTATATCTCAAATCCCATATCTGTTCTGAAAGATAAACTCAAGACTTGAGGTTGAGGCTCGATCAAATAAACTAAGAAGCCTATGACATCCATTTCGTCTGTAAAACCATTTTAATTGCCGACAAGTTCCCCTATTTAATACGAAGAATTAAATAGGGTTTATAGTAAGCTGGGTTCAGAAAAGCTTCCTATAAGGGCAATACCCTATAGTTAATTATATCTTAGATAACCGAAGTCACCTAAGAAAACTCTCGATAAGAAATCAAGAAATATTATCTTCAAAGAGTTCAAAAGGATATGACTTTTTAACAAGATTGGACAAAGAGGTGGAAAGGGGAATGACTCAAATTTTGAACATTTTATTTTTGAAATCCAAGGGAGGAAGAACTAGAGGATGTCATAGATCCAGAAGGGAACCTTAGTGACTTCCTAAGCTATCTTATGGTTTGGCTTTAGTTTAGAGAGAAGTATTTGAATGTTTCATCCTATAAATTTTATTATTTAGGGCTTACATTTGAATAAAATGATCGCACAAATAACCTGGAAGATGTGAGGATTTAGGCCATGACAAACGAAAACCTCAAAATCCTATGATGAGTTAGGGCTTAAATTGTATAGCAGAGCTAAACAAAGGTCTAAAGAAAATGTTGAGGATTTATGTTGCATAAAAAAACACTCTTGAGATCCTATGACTTGTTGTTTAATTATAAGGGAAGATATGTTGTTGTATATCCTCTTGCTGATGAAGATGGTCATGCTGCCCACAATACTAGCTTCAAGCTCCTTGTCATGATGAGTTTAAGTTTTCTAATGTGTCAGGTTATAATGTCAAATCAAATGTTCATATGGTTATGCTCATTTAAATATTATGGGGCATGTTATAGTTAATTAGAGCGACACCGGTTAGGATCCTACAATTCTCTTGTTTCGACATCACTATTTTCTGTTGGATTCACTTAGTCCAAATGAATTTACTAAACTCAACTTAATGAGTTACATACTTTCATTTAGATCATGGGAAATCTCGTTAGAAACCATAGGTTACCTCCTCTAAGGGATTCCCGATCATCTGATAGAGACGTCTTAATTTTGTTGCATTTTTTTTTATTTTGTGATGTTTGTGATTAAATTTTGAATTGGCTTATATTTTGAATGTTATAAAGTTGAATTTTATCTTAGTTAATTTTAGTTTTGGGTTTTGGTTTCACGACTACCCTGACAGTTTTGGTTTTCATGCAGGGTGACATCGTTGTTTAATATGCAAGCTCAAGACAAGAAGTACAAAAAGGTAAATGCATTAATTTAAAAGTGTACCTACCAATTCTTCTCGTTCCACCACCCGAAAGGTCAGTACTTTCAAGATATACATATAATTTTAAAGGGAATTTAAGTTGTAAGAGTAGATGAAGGTTTAGCTACCAAACCCTAAGTTATGATTTTATTGAATCTCAGAAGATCCTAGTAGATGATTTTAGACAAAATATGGCAGTTCCAATTTGCTCTTCAGAATATCCAACAGATTTCAAAATGCTAGAGGCATGACCCTGGACCATTTTGAAGATCTTCTGAAATATTCTGAGTTCATTTTGGACTTATCATATTGTTCAATTAATCATCTGAGGTTGAAGTGTGACTACTTCGTTGCTCAGTGAAACTTGACAATTTAATTATCCCAAGGATAGGATACCAAATTAATCAATTGATATTTCATTTAAAGGTTATGTGAGTGGGAGCCCCTAAGGCAAGTTTAGGTTATTTAAAGGTTGTGGTCCCCACAATTAAGGTCAGGCTTATAGTGTTTAAATATGTTAATCAGCAATCATATTATCTTCTAAATCCAATTAATTGAGTTTAGACATCGAGCCTAGGTCACTACTAAGCCTTTAACAATCATGATAGGTGAAATGGTGATTATCAAGATTTTTGATTCAAGTGATATGTATTCTTAACAAATACTCAAATCATCCTCAACTTTGTCCCTAAGAAAAGTATATTATCATTTTTCTAACTTAAGTCCATCACTTAAGAGTCGTCTGATCTTAATTGATTTCCAAGTCATGAAGATTAGGAGGATTATGATTTTGTTGATGTTGTGCAAGGGTGGTGAGTGAGTTTCTACCATTTAACCCCATTGTATTTCAATCATCCAAACATGTTTATAAAGATCAAAATTGTTCATTTTTCCCTTGGTTAATCCTAAATTTTGATTAAGGCACCAAAGTCTAAAATGACTATTTCACCCTAGGGGCACTTCACCTCATAACTCACTAAACATAACTCAAATGACTTTGAGGGTTTAGAGTGTCATATCCATGAGGTAATTACAATATCAGAGGAGAATATGTGGAATTCTCAAAATTTAATTTAATTTAAATATTTATTTAAGCTTAAAAAATATGATTCTTTATAAATTGATTTATTTGACTTTCCAAAATAAAGTTTTTATTTTTGAGAAAATTATTAGAGGTTTCCCTTGGTCAGAGAAATACTTAGACAAAATTTCATGATTTTTTGAATTAAATTATTATAATTATTTTAATGGGAGAATAAGGAAACTCCACTTTTAAACCTTTTAAATTTTATTCTTAACTTTGAAAAATTAGGAAAAATATTTTAATGAGTCCCAAGTGATTGGAGGACAATTAGACATATTTTAAAATATTTTGATATTTTTGGGATTTTTAATTATTTTTAATCATTTTAAAATTCAAAATAAGGCTAAAAAATTAAGTATTTTCTAAAAAAATAAATTTTATTTTTCCTAAATGTCTCTGATCACAAGGAACTCAGAAAACTACTTTTCATAATTTTTCCAAGTGTATTTAATTTAATATAATTATTTTTGTACCAAAGTACAAGGTTCCTTAGAAAATCAACTTTAATACTTGAACTTAATAAAAAAAATTTCAAATTTTTACAATGGATAAACATGATTTTTATGAACAATGTGGGATTGATTTTGTCAATTTTTGATAAGTATATAATTTATAAAAATTAACACAAGATATTTACATTCAATTAAATATAGAAATTTACAAGATAATTCAAGACATCATGATATTTTTCCTAGACTTTTTTGACCATAGGAAACCTACTAAAATTATTCCCATAATTTTTTAAATGATATTTTGATTTATATAATTAAAATAGCCAAAATGTTCACCTTAGCTTGAAAATTAGGGCTAGAAGCATATAGATGTCCTCTGATAAACAAAAAATATATGCATATTAAGACCCATATTTTATACTCATTTTTGGTGATATTATACTTTAATGGAAGGTATTTTTATGTTTTTTGCAGGTTATTGAATTTTAGGACTTGAAGCAAAAAGGAAGCAAAAAGGATGAAATTTGGAACAAAAATGAAGAAGTTGAAAATTTGTTCAGCGCCGACGGCACCAGAAGTAGCACTGACAACGTCATTTAACAGAGAGAAGTGAATTAAATTGCAGAACACTGGCGCCAACGGTGCCAATGTCGGTTCAGCCCCTGTTTCTAGAAGATTCGACGAATTTGGATGCTTTTTGAAGAGTTTTTGGAGGCACCTATTTGAGAACCGACTCTAGGCTTTATTTGGGGCCAAAATTGGTCGGAAAAGTGACTCTTCCTGACATCTCATCGCCCCAATTCAACCTTTTACACATCACACATTCTTCCATTTTTCATTCCACAACCATTTAGAGTCAATTGTTTTTATAATTTAGAGTTTTGTGGTGAGATTAAGTGTGAACTCTTATCTAAGAGTGTTGGAGAAGAAGAAAAGTGAGAGATTTCTTCTTCCTACATTTCCTAAAAGAGGCTATAAAAGATTTGCTTTGAGAAAGAGTTTCAGATAAGTGTTATTTATTTATTAGTATTGTATGAACTTTTTTTTATATATATGCAATTTGTGTTTTGTTGTAACTTTCTCATGAAGTACGAGTAGATTACTTTATTTTTCTCCCTACTGTGAGATATAGTGAAATGAAGAGATAAAATAGATGTGTCAATATTAAAATATAAAATAAATTGTGATGATTTTTCAACTTCGAACTTAATTTACTTTTCAATCTGACCAATTGAATTATTAAAATATGTTGTGAAACATATGATCTGGGAAATAGAGTATTAATTCTACAACAGAGTGAGGATCACATTTGATTCCATGAAGGAGAATTTTGTTCATGGAATTAAATGCAAATAAATAGGGAAATATACTTTTTTGAGTGTAGAATTAGAGAATTTTTAGGGTGATAGACTAAGATCTCCAATTTGGTCTTAGTGTTTAAAAACTAAAGCGAGAGTTAGCCTTCAGGTGAAGGAAAGTAGGAGCTCTGGAGTTGGAGCCAGTATCCCTCTAGCCTAGCCACGAATTTAGGGACTAAATCTGAGATTATCCAATGATTTCCTATAACCTGTATCAGGATAGAGAATTAAAACTGCTCCTATTTGGCACAATGCATATTTGAATCATTTATCTCATCTTATTTTACCAAAATCTCATTATATTGGGAAAAATATTTATTCACATAAGAAATCTTCATCACATAAACATAGTTTAATATTTTAGTAGTTACTGTTTAAACTTTGTATTTTAGTTTTATTATTAGTTAAATAATTTAGTTCTGAAAATATCTCAACATTCGAAATTAGTGTTTTGTTTTGACTTTCTGTGAATTTCCTAGTAAATTTATTACTTCAAATTTAAACCTTTCCTGTGGGATCGATATTTGGGGCTTAAATAGAAAGTCTTTTATTACTTGATAACGATAGTATACTTGCCTAGAATTCCAACATTAATTGCTTAAATTTATAATTCATAAAATATTGCATCAAGCTTTTGGCGTCGTTGCACAGCGGAGTCAACTATATAATTTTTACATAACTATATTTCTCGGGATTAAGTTTTTGGCGCCGTTGCCGGGGAAGGTAACTGTGAATTATATAGATTTGGTAAATTATGAAATTTAGAGATGAAAATATATAAAATATAAAAAAGAATAAAAAAATAAAAAATCTAAAAATAAAATATATTTTTATTTAAGAGTTATTTTTAAGAATTTTTTCTTTGCTTATTATATTTTTTTATGCGAAATATTGGATCTTAAGGTTTAGTACCTTACGATTCAGAATTAGAGCATACTATCAGAAAATTTTGAAAACAATAAAAAGAAATTAAAAACTTAAACAAAATGGCGAATAACTTAAATAATTAAATAAACAAAAATCAACAATGATTTTTAAGAGATTATGCTCTTTCGACAGCAGATGAACTTCACTTGACTATTCAAAATTCTGATGTATCTCCGTTAGATATAATGGTTTTCTCACCAAGTGAAGTCAATAATAGAATCTATGATTAGGGTGTTAAAAATGAGGTTTCACATTCAGAGGGGGCTTATCGATTATAAGTTATTGCCCAAGAATTAGAAGTCAACAACTCAAAAATATGAGTAGCTTGAGGAACATCAAACAATTCAAAATTAAAACTACCTAAGTGCTCATAAGGAAAGATCCATCAAGTCATGGATCAAAGAAGAAGGAGAGTTGACTATTGATTGTTACTTGAAATTTAAAACCTTCTCTAAGCCTTTTGAAGGTTTGAAGAATATCTTTATAGAGCAAAAAATAGGAGCCCTTGCCAGTCTAGAGTAAAAGACCAAAATAATGACCACATAGAAAGAACTGAGTCAATATTGTAAATTCTCTAGCTGAGTGTAGCTTTGATCATGATATTCAAAGTGTTAAGGTTTGGAAGTTCTAGATTGCCACAATGTCTAGGTTTTGCTATTGTGTGCCAAGTAATAGCATGAATTTTAATATTTGAGCTCTAAAGAAAGAAAATTTATTAATGAGAGATGAGAGATGAGATATAATTTCTCAAGCCTTTAGGAAGGGAGGTGGCCCTTAGCCAAGAGTGAACGTAGCTACATATATTGTATCTTATAAGTTGAAACCTCCCAACAAAGGAAAGTGAAATATGCTTCTATGCACATAAAGTGGATTGCATTCTCTCAACAACGGTTGGGCAATTATAAGCTATGAATCTGGATGATATTTCTAAGAGAAAGGTTTCATTTGATAGCCAATTATCTCACTTAAATATAAACACTCTTGAAGTGAAACTGAGTTAGAGAAGCATATAGAATATTTAACAAGATTAACTTGAAGATTGGTAGCCATCTGAAAAGTGAAAAGAGACTTAGAAAACTCCAGAATGGTTTGAGAGTTGGCTTTGCTAAAAACTAATAAATCATTTGCACAATTAGGTGATTGAATTTAAGGCTAGCAGTATTCATAGTGTGCCAAATATTATCTAGTAAGCATGAAAAAGAGTTCATAATATTAGTAAATAGGTATGGAGACAAGGGACAACCCTATCTTAAACCAGTAGAGGAGATGAAAATACCATGAAGCTCACTATTTAGGATAATAGAAAATGAGACTTGATTCATACATGCTTTAATCCAAGAAATGACTTGAGGAGGAAAGCTCATAAGTCCATTATGTTATATAAAAAAATTTCTGTTAACTCAATCAAATACTTTTCTTAAATTAATTTTGGAACCAAACAATTTAGCATTGCTATTAGTGTTTAAACTATGAAGAATGTCACTAGCTAAAATAATGTTATATGTTATATCACTGTCATTAATAAAAGCAGTCTAAGAGGGGGGCAATGAGAGAAGGAAATTGTTCTTGATTCTGCCAGCCAACAACTTCACAATTACCTTATAGATAGTATTACAAAGTAAAATAGGCATATAATCATTAAATTCTCGAGCAAGTGTGCTTTTTGGAATAAGGGTCAATGCAGTGTGCTTAATTCTACAAGGAAGAGTGGCATTAGTAAGGAAAAAACTAATAATAGTAAGGCAAGGGGAGCCAACAATCTTTGAATAATCTTTAAAAAATTTGGAGAAGAATCCATCTAGGTCTGTACACTTATCAGAAGAAATATTAAAGAAAGTCTTATTAATATCTCTATCCGAAAGTTAGCAACAAGCTCAATAACATCTGAAGGGGAGAGGTAGCAGCCAGTAAGAATGGTAGAAGTGGGGGGAGGGGGGGAATGCAGAAGGGTTAGGATAGTTGAGAAATTTAGAGTAAAATTTAATGGCTCTAAAAGCAATGCTCTATTGAGTAGTAAAGCAAGAGTTGTCGAAATAAAATTCGATAATGTAGTTCCTTGTTGTTCTAGAATTAATCCTTTGAAACAAGAATTTGACATCATACTCTCTTTTTTGTGTGCCAAGAAAACTTTGCTCGTTTTTTTATCCACTTGAAGTCACATTCCAAAGCATCAGAAAAATAATGTTGGAACTCCAATGTTGTAAAAATAAGCCTTTTGTCTAATGGGTTACTCTCCACAAGAGTTTGAAGATGAGTTTGAGAGTCTCTTTTCTCAGAGATTTTTTTGGCAATGTAGCTTGAAGAATAGTAAGGGGCTTTTTGCAAAAGAAAATTTAACGTATTTTAGCCAATTACATAGAGAAAAGAAAGGGTTACCTTAAACGAGTAGACTATAAGCATCATTAACCAGAGAACTACAATTTAAGAAAGAACTCTTGTAGCTGTTATAAGGAAATCAGATTTTAGGAGTAATATTAATACCCAAGGATAAGAAAATGTGATTGTTATGGAGTAGAAGCTTCTAAAACATTATAACTGGAGCATTGAAAGGAAGAGAACTAAGTAAGGTTCCAAAGGATCTACCAAGCAAGCAACAGATGGGGTCATTCAACTATTGATTGAACCAACTATAGGAAAAGCCATGATTTGTGAACTCCATAAACCCAGAGTCAAAGAAAATTTTATTAAAATCCACCATTTTGCAAGGGATTGGAGGGATAACTCCTAGCTAATCCTTCATATTAAGAATGCAAATGAAATCTCTAGATCACACCACAGTTCAAAAATAGAGCTGACCATATAATTAAGGCACTTGATAAATCCTTTCTTTTAATGACACAATTATCATCATATTGAAAGGTGATAAAAAATTTTATGATGGAAGAGATAGGGATTGTTCCATGTATGAATTGTAATTGAATGTCTAATGCTTCGAAAGCAATAGTGGAGGAATTCAACTCAAAGCCTGTTAGAGAAAGTATTAATATTGTGAATAAATTATTCGTAAGGGAACATAGTCAAGTGATTATTTGAGCTTAAGTCAGAGAGAGAAGAAATGTTAAGCGTTGTTTCCAACAAACAAAGACGAGCCAACTAGTTTTTTTAATGAGTTTTGTGTTGTCAGTGACTCTGATGTCACTATTAAAACCTCTGACATTCCAAAAAAAAGTTTGGAGTACATCGACATTTAGCAAATGGAAGAAGGGGCGCCAACCTTAGTTCTGTTTTTTTTTTTAAATGAGAGGTAGAAGGTAAAGAGGAAGAGAGAAGAGGGATAGAAGAGTTGAAGGAAAGGAGAGAAGTATGATGCAAATCCCCAAGAGGCGAGGGAGGAGAGGGCAAAAGAGGGGGATGATTTGTGGTGGCAAGAGGAGGAGGAGTAGGGGGTTACGGGCCCCTGAGGGAGAGGAGGTAAATGAGGAGGTACCATTCTCTTAGGTGAGAGCAGGAAAATTAAGTTCAGGAGTAGGAGAGGAGATAATAAGAGGGGAGGAATAAAAAGGCAGGGGAGGCGATGAGGGAACAATAGGGCGTAGGGAGAGCTGCAAAGGGGGAAGGTTTGGGGGTAACAATACTTCGACTCCTGAAAGGTTGGTCATACCCATTCATGGAGCGACTTCTACCTTTTTGAAGAGGGAAGATGGGAAGTAGCCGATAGTTTGAGAATTTTGGGAAGAAGACGTTACCTGAGTGAAGGTTTTATAAGATTTCCAAGGTTCCAATTTCCATCTATATAAGACCAACTAGTCAATATCAGATCAATTCACAGAAATTGTGATAGACTCAAGAAGGATGGATTCAATGTGAATTTGGACATTAACTCTAGTAAAAGGAAGTCGAGTACTTTTCACAGCAAGAGGATCCAACCAATGGAAGGCCAATTTTGTTCATAATTTTGGAAATACCCATTTTAGTCCAACAATAGAGGAAAAGAATAGGTAGTTTGGTCTAGATTGGGATTTCATTCAAATCTTCTTTAATATATTTAAACCCAGGGTTCCACTTTTTTGAAAATGAAGGGTTTCCCAGTGATGAAGGGCGATCAATCAAGAGCATAAGAATATCATATTCAAAGTTAGATCTAAAAGAAAAACCATCTGAAAGCGAGATAAGATCCATCGATCCCTTAAACTTCCGCATTTTAGAATACCTTGAATCAGAGAGCAGTACAAGGGACGTTTACTAAGGGCGTAACCCACGAGATCCAAGCTCTGGCATTTTGAGCATTCCAAAATCTCATCTTCCCAAAGATGACCTTGCTTATCTGATTAAGGATGTAGGAGAGGTTGAAGTTGGAGGTGGTTGGCATTTGCGAGGCGATTAAGCCCTTTCAGTTCAAAGGGGGTGGAGTGCCTAGGATTGAACCAAGGGAACCAGAGAGGTGAGGGAAATCTACAATACCCACAAAGGCAAAGGGCCAAGGCCCCTCGGCTAGAGAAAGAAGAGAAAAAAACAAGGTTTAAAAAAAAGGAGAAAAAGAGAAGGACGGTGACGGGGAGGAGAAACCCTAGCAAAGCAAATGAAGCGCTCAATGAGCGTTTTCATTGTGTGCTCCTATTGTTACTTTTGGATTTCCAAATCTTTGTTATAATTACAAATATTGATCTTGAGTTGAAGCCTCTCAATTAATTAATTTATGAAGCACAAACACGCTTAAGGTGTGGCACCAGACTGGCTTAATTAGATTAATTTATTTTGTAATGCTGATGACAACTGGAACGGATCCGGATCCGAATCCGAATCCCCAGAATTTGTATCCGATCCGATTACCCAGACATGACCGGCTCCCTCTATTGTGCTGCAAATAGCTCCCAAAATCCAAATCCAACACGTCAAATAAAACGGCTGCCCTTCTCCCGTTCTCCTTCTCCACTTCACCGATCAGCGAAGAAACGAGCGCGAGAGAGCTAGGAATCATGGCGACGGCAACCTCGGCGTGGACAAAGCCCGGTGCATGGGCCCTCGAGTCCGAGGAGCACGCGACCATGGAGAAGGGTGATATCTCCTCCGCCTTCCCCTCGCTCACCAACGCCGCGTCCGAACCCTCCGTTGACTTCCCTTCCCTTGCCAGTGCCGCCGCATCCAAGTCCTCGAAGAAGAAGAAACAACAGGTTCTATCTCTTGCCGAGTTCGCCGGCGGTAAGCCCGTCAGCCACGGCGCTGCAGCCCGATCCCGTCCCGCGGACGCTTTGTCGTCTTCGTATTCGAAGGGCCTCACAACTGATGAGCTCCTCCTTCTTCCTACTGGACCACGCGAGCGCAGCGCCGAGGAGCTTGAACGTTCATCCAGAGGCTTCAACTATTCTACATATGGCAACGGTGGTGCCCGAAGGGCGGACGGCTCTGCGTCTAGGGTTTCGGGGGATGAGTTGAGGAAGAATTCCTTGAATAGGGATTCTGGGCCTTCTCGTGCTGATGAAGTGGATGATTGGGGTTCGATGAAGAGATCGGCTGGGCCTCCTGAGAGGAGGGACAGAGGAGGCGGATTTTTTGATACACAATCCAGGGCGGATGAGGTGGACAGTTGGGTATCGAAGAGAGGCAGTGCTCCTCCCGCTGATGGTCTGAGAGAAAGGAGGGGTGGTTTTGAAATGTTTAGCAAGGACAGATCTGCGATGGGAGGGGCGGATTCTGATAGTTGGGGAAGGAAAAAGGAGGAAATCGTTCGGGCTGATTCGGATACGTGGGGAAGAAAGAGGGATGGTGTTTCTAGAACAGATTCAGATAGCTGGGGGAGGAANTGCGATGGGAGGGGCGGATTCTGATAGTTGGGGAAGGAAAAAGGAGGAAATCGTTCGGGCTGATTCGGATACATGGGGGAGAAAGAGGGATGGTGTTTCTAGAACAGATTCAGATAGCTGGGGGAGGAAGGAGGAAGCTAATGGTACTGCTGGTGGGCGACCAAGGCTTGTTTTGCAGCCTCGAACGGTGCCGCTGGCCAATGGCAATACAGATGGTCATGGTGAATTAAATCAGGGGGAGAAGCATGCTTCAATTGTTAATAGCAAGGGTTCGAATCCATTTGGACTTGCTCGCCCCAGAGAGGAAGTGCTGGCTGAGAAGGGACAGGATTGGAAGAAGCTTGATGATAAACTGGAGTCCATAACGTTAAGGGAAAGAGGGCCTGATGAACTTGCTTCAGGAAGAAAGGGTCGTGGCTTGGGTAATGGAAGTTTGTCTGAGGATCGCACTCAGGGAAGTTGGAGGAAGGAAGTTGCATCTGATGCTCCTGCTTCAATGTCTGGTTTTCTAAGCCCACCTAATATACACTGATTCTGTTTTATCAATTTGTGCTATTTGCTTATTTTTTGATTTCTTTGCTTTTAATTTATTTATATGTTGCAGCTCCTAGCATGTCTGCTTTGATAAAATAGTTTCCTGCCTTCTAATTTCATTTAACTTATGTAGCATGTCTAATTCTATGAAAGGAAAAAAAAAAAAAAAACACTATGACAGGGTTAAGTTGCTCCATTTTTTGTCTGGACTTAATATTAATACTTTAAATTAGAGTTTGCCCTCTTTACTTATCCTTTAATTGAGTCTTCTATCTAGCCATCATGAAAGTGATTCAAGTGTTTGCTTGTCTGATTACTGGTTTTGCTGATAATTTTTTTTAAAATAGTGGTGTTAGTTTCTATTGTTGCATCGATGTCTTATTTTTATTAGTGGCTGCACATTTTGTGCTCCCTATCATTGTTAGTTGTTGCATTTTAGAAAATTGTACTTTGCTTTGTAGAATCATAACATCTCAATACAAATGTGGTTCTACACACAATTACTTTGAAAAAAGAATGATTAGCAACACAATTAAGGCAGCCTATGACATTCAATTCAGTGATTGAGCATGATAGTCATCTCCTTGGGATTTCATATGTTTATTCTAATAAAGTGAATGATCATAATTTTAAACTCAGAGGCAACAATGGAGGAATGGCTTTTGAAATAATGCCAAGCAAATCAAATTCTCATATATGTATTCATATGCTCAAATGCTCTGGGTTCACGCGAGTTACCTTTCGTTCCAACATGGTCTACGACATTGTGTGAATATGGATCATCCTCGTGGATCGACCACTCATACACAATATGTCTACCTTGTCTGGTTGGGGAAAGAAGAGACATCATTACCATTACTCGAGAGTCTTCCATGACCCTTTTCCATTCAATTGGTGACGTTTAAAGGAACAAACAAATAGGTGTTCTTTCCTAAAATGCCTTAAGAAAGCCTGCCATATACGATTTCTAATTGCAAAAACATGCAATTTCTCGCTTCCGTATTGTTTCACTCCAAAACGACCACACTCAAGGCCGAGCTTCATAGTTTCCACCACACATATCGTGCGATTAACATTAGGCTGCCGATCAACCAACTCAACACATAAGTGCTTGCCCTTTTTGGTTCAATAGGATCGTTGTAACCAGATGTTAACCATACATTACTAGTCTGTAAACTAAACAAAACCTCAAGATCTTTAACAATCATGAGAGCAGTGACATCCACTGGTAGTGAATGTCATGTGCTAAGCCTCCTAAACTCTTAAGATCAATCAACACCCCTGCCTTCTAGGATTGGATTCTTGAAGGTGTCGGGGGTCAAATTCCATATGGCATTCAACTCAAAAGCAAGCTTCAAGGAAATCTTGTTGTAGGATGGACTATTGTTAAGGTTGGACTTGAGATAAATATGGAGTTTGTGGTTAGAGATGTCTATGAAGTCTTTTCTCGGAGGAGGAGGTGAAGGCCAAACTTTTTTATGACTAAACTTTAAAATGTAGCAAAGGCCATAGGATTAAAGACAACAATTGAGGTTGTAGCACCGATGAAGGCCTTTGTACGACGAGAGAACTAAAGAGTTTGTTGTCGTTAGTAACGGTGATGCCTACATCCTAATGGAGATTGGACTTCAACATACTTCCATGGTCGTGTCCTTTCACCCCTATCGTTATTCTCCATGCAATTTTGAGGGAAAGACAACTTAACTTCTTTTCTTGTCCTTTTTTTTTCTTTTCTTTCATCTGTGGCGTACAATTGTGTAGTATTTTTAGGATGAAGAAAAAAGGCTCATAGTATTAATTCAATTCAAAATGTTTGCTAGGTCATTAGTAGAACTAATTCATGCTATTTTAGGATTTATGAAACTTATTCAAGCCCATTTAAAACACCTATTTGATCTTTTAAATAATTTTTGTACTATAGTAGATTGGTTTGAGCTTTGGTATGAGCTTTGCTAACAAGGGTAACTCAATTGGATTAAAGTGATGACAATTTGATCTCTTAGAGGTATGAAGGAATCTTGTTTGCTTCCATTATCAATTTATTTTTTAATTGAGCTCGATAAATGCTCTCTACATTTGAACTTTTTATAAAAAAATTAAAAAAAAAAATATATTTGAATTTTTTACTCATTTTGTCGGTTTGATTGAAACAATTGAACATAGTTATTAGCCAGACTTTCAGATTTTGATGTAGACTTCTTTGCTGGAAATTTTTCTTGTGATCTATATATTATTTGTATCTGTAATGAGTATATCCAACTTTGGGACTTCATAATGCTATTTGTGGTAGCGACTTCGGTTGATACACTTATACATATTTCCCTAAAACTTTATGAATTAGTTATTTAGCGGTAACAATTTGGGTTGGACTCTCCAATATTCCTAACTTTTTTGGGTAATGTTATGAGGCTGTAATGTGGGCCTTGCCTAGGTTGAATCCTTGTAACCTTAATTCAACCTAATTGTCGAGACATCCACCTAATTTTATAGTGTATTCTTCCCAATAATTTGGAACTAATTCTTGAAGGCTACCCACTATTAAAATTTATTTATTCTCCTCACCCATCATGGAAGAAACATATTAGTTATGAATTTGCTTCATTAATTTCTCAAAATTATGGTTTAGAATGAATTCATCTTTTATATAATCAAATCATCAATATAAACATGAATCTTTACATTGGGATGCAACTAGGGTTAGACCTTTTGTCATCTGTACTTGATCTTATCAATTGGTATATATCTTTGTACGCAGATTCATGCAATTTTATGAGTGTTTTGCCTTTTATGAATCTTTAATAGGTTGGGCACAACATACTAAGTATTACACATATTAATAATTTTGTTACTTGAGAAGCTTTCTTAATATTGAAATATATAATATTCATATATTGTCGTTTATTTTCTATGATTTGATTTATAATAACATTTTCAATTTTGTTTGATCATATAACCAATTTATGATCTTTTAAACTTTTGATTATGAGGTAGTACAAAATTTATTAGTTATTTTCAAGCTGTGCATGAGTAAATACGGTTAACTTTAACCAAATGCATCTGTCCTCAATAGGTTATTTTCGAGGCAAGTTCAATTTTTATTTTATGTGATTGAGTTGATTGAGCTTAAAAGTTGAGATTAGTTAGGGTAAAGATAATCCTTTGTTGATCCACATACATAGTTATTGAGATATGATTTTTGTGTACTTAATCATACTTTAGGGTTTCTTCTGTGGTGTTGACTTTATAAAATTGTGGCAGTAATGCCCGGTATGAAAGTCAGGTCTTAAATTTTATACCTTGATGTCTTTTCTAATGTAAGGCGGAAGTGGGTTGTTAATAGTAGGGCTTGTGCTTCCATAAGTAATATCAATGACATCAAACCTAAGACAAGATTAGTCGGTTCACTATTTATACCTTGTGGATAAATTCCATAAATCTTGTTAGCGGATGATGCAATATGAGGTGTGGAAAATAAAGTAGTAAGCTTCATTAGGCTTCATTTTCTCTATTGACCAAGTTAACGACATCTTCATTTTGTAGGCTATACGACTAAACAATTTAGCTAAAACTTAAGGCCTCAAACACTCCCTATCCAATCCCCTCTCTCTCTCTCTCTCTCTTNTGCATCGATGTCTTATTTTTATTAGTGGCTGCACATTTTGTGCTCCCTATCATTGTTAGTTGTTGCATTTTACAAAATTGTACTTTGCTTTGTAGAATCATAACATCTAAGTACAAATGTGGTTCTACACACAATTACTTTCAAAAAAGAATGATTAGCAGCACAATTAAGGCAGCCTCTGGCATTCAGTTCAGTGATTGAGCATGATAGTCTTCTCCTTGGGATTTCATATGTTTATTCTAATAAAATGAATGACAAAAATGGAGGAATGGATTTTGAAATAATGCGAAGCAAATCAAATTCTCATATATGGATTCATATGCTCAAATGCTCTGGCTTCACGCGAGTTACCTTTCGTTCCAACATGGTCTACGACATTGTGTGAATATGGATCATCCTCGTGGATCGACCACTCATACACAATATGTCTACCTTGTCTGGTTGGGGAAAGAAGAGACATCATTACCATTACTTGGAGTTTTCCATGACCCTTTGCCATTCAATTGGTGACGTTTTAAGGAACAAACAAATAGGTTTTCTTTTCAGAAATGCCTTAAGCAAGCCTTCCATATACGATTTCTAATTGCAAAAACATGCAATTTCTCGCTTCCGTATTGTTTCGCTCCAAAACGCCCACACTCAAGTTCGAGCTTCATAGTTTCCACCACACATATCGTGCGATTAACATTAGGCTGTTGATCAACCAACTCAACACATAAGTGCTTGCCCTTTTTGGTTCAATAGGATCGTTGTAATCGGATGTTAACCATACATTTCTAGTCTGCAAACTAAACAAAACCTCAATATCTTTAACAATCCTGAGAGCAGTGACATCCACTGGTAGTGAATGTCATGTGCTAAGCCTCCTAAACTCTTAAGATCAATCAACACCCCTGCCTTCTAGGATTGGATTCTTGAAGGTGTCGGGAGTCAAATTCCGTATAGCATTCAACTCAAAAGCAAGCTTCAAGGAAATCTTGTTGTAGGATGGACTAGTGTTAAGGTTGGACTTGAGATAAATATGGAGTTTGTGGTTAGAGATGTCTATGAAGACTTTTCTCAGAGGTGGAGGTGAAGGCCAAACTTTTTTATGACTAAACTTTAATATGTAGCAAAGGCCATAGGATTAAAGACAACAATTGAGGTTGTAACACTGATGAAGGCCTTTGTACGACAAGAGAACTAAAGAGTTAGTTGTCGTTAGTAACGTTGATGCCTACATCCTAATGGAGATTGGACTTCAACATACTTCCATGGCCGGGTCTTTTCACCCCTATCCTTATTCTCCATGCAATTTTGAGGGAAAGACAACTTAACTTCTTTTCTTGTCCTTTTTTTTTCTCTTCTTTCATCTGTGGCGTACAATTGTGTAGTATTTTTAGGATGAAGAAAAAAGGCTCATGGTATTAATTCAATTCAAAATGTTTTCTAGGTCATTAGTAGAACTAATCATGCTATTTTAGGATTTATGAAACTTATTCAAGCCCATTTAAAACACCTATTTGATCTTTTAAATAATTTTTGTACTATAGTAGATTGGTTTGAGCTTTGGTATGAGCTTTGCTAACAAGGGTAACTCAATTGGATTAAAGTGATGACAATTTGATCTCTTAGAGGTATGAAGGAATCTTGTTTGCTTCCATTATCAATTTATTTTTTAATTGAGCTCGATAAATGCTCTCTATATTTGAACTATTTTTAAAAAAATTAAAAATATATATATTTGAATTTTTTGCTCATTTTGTCGGTTTGATTGAAACAATTGAATATAGTTATTAGCCAGACTTTCAGATTTTGATGTAAACTTCTTTGCTGGAAATTTTTCTTGTGATCTATATATTATTTGTATCTGTGATGAGTATATCCAACTTTGGGACTCCATAATGCTATTTGTGGTAGTGAATTCGGTTGATACACTTACACATTTCCCTGAAACTTTATGAATTAGTTATTTAGCGGTAACAATTTGGGTTGGACTCTCCAATATCCCTAACTTTTTGGGTCATGTTATGAAGCTGTAATGTGGGCCATGCCTAGGTCGAATCCTTGTAACCTTAATTCAACCTAATTGTCGAGACATCCATCTAATTTTATAGTGTATTCTTACCAATAATTTGGAACTAATTTTTGAAGGCTACCCACTATTAAAATTTATTTATTCTCCTCAACCATCATGGAAGAAACATATTAGTTATGAATTTGCTTCATTAATTTTTCATAATTATGGTTTAGAATGAATTCATCTTTTATATAATCAAATCATCAATATAAACATGAACCTTTACATTGGGATGCAACTAGGGTTAGACCTTTTGTCATTTGTACTTGATCTTATCAATTGGTATATATCTTTGTATGCAGATTCATGCAATTTTATGAGTGTTTTGCCTTTTATGAATCTTTAATAGGTTGGGCACAACATACTAAGTATCACACGTATTAATAATTTTGTTACTTGAGAAGCTTTTTTAATATTGAAATATATAACATTCATATATTGTCGTTTATTTTCTATGATTTGATTTATAATAACATTTTCAATTTTGTTTGATCATATAACCAATTTATCATCTTTTAAACTTTTGATTATGAAGTAGTACAAAATTTATTAGTTATTTTCAAGCTGTGCATGAGTAAATATGGTTAACTTTAACCAAATGCATCTGTCCTCAATAGGTTATTTTCGAGGCAAGTTCAATTTTTATTTTATGTGATTGAGTTGATTGAGCTTAAAAGTTGAGATTAGTTAGGGTAAAGATAATCCTTTGTTGATCCACATACATAGTTATTAAGATATGATTTTTGTGTACTTAATCATACTTTAGGGTTTCTTCTGTGTTGGTGACTTTATAAAATTGTGGCATTAATGCTCGGTATGAAAGTCAAGTCTTAAATTTTATACTTTGATGTCTTTTCTAATGTAAGGCGGAAGTGGGGTGTTAATAGTAGGGCTTGTTCTTCCGTAAGTAATATCAATGACATCAAAGCTAAGACAAGATTAGTTGGTTCACTATTTATACCTTGTGGATAAATTCCAAAAAGCTTGTTAGCGGATGATGCAATATGAGGTGTGGAAAATAAAGTAGTAAGCTTCCTTTGACTTCATTTTCTCTATTGACCAAGTTAACGACATCTTCATTTTGTAAGCTATACGATTAAACAATTTAGCTAAAACTTAAGGCCTCAAACTCTCTCTCTCTCTCACTCTCTTTCTCTTTCTCTCCCGCTCTCGCTTGCTTGTTCACTTACATATGTATCTCTGTATAATTCAATGCATTTTAAAAATAACTAAATAGTCTTAACATTTTTAGATCAAAATATAAACATAAAAATGGTTAGGGTGGTATACAGGTCTTGAATTTTCTACTTTGATATCTTTTCTAATGTATGGCGGAAAAGTTGGGTGCTAATAGCAGGGCTTGTACTTCCATAAGTAATATTAATGACATCAAAGCTAAGACAAGATTATGGTTCACTATTTATACCTTGTGGATAAATTCCATAAATCTTGTTAGCGGATGATGTGATATGAGGTGTGGAAAATGAAGTAGTAAGCTTCCTTTGGCTTTATTTTCTCTATTGATCAAGTTGACGACATCTTCATTTTGTAGGCTATACGGTAAACAATTTAGCTAAAACCCTATCCAATCCTCTCTCTCTCTCTCTCTCTCTTTCTCTCTCTCTCTCTCTCTCTCTCTCCCTCTCTCTCCCTCTCTCTCGCTCTCGCTTGCTTGCTCGCTTACATATGCTTCTCTGTATAATTCAATGCATTCTGAAGATAACTAAATAGTCAATCATTTTTAGATCAAAATATACACATAAAAAGATATATATTTGAAATATTTATTTATGAGTATGGGCACTGAAATAAACTAACTTATTGACTTAAATTAACATTTATGAAGCAACTAGTTATTTACAAAATATAAGAAGGAAAAGAAAGACTAGTCTTTCACTAAATTGTTGCGATTAGATTTCATATGTTCTGTATCAAGAAGGTATGAAGGTTTAAAATCTTGTTGTGATTGAAAAAGGTTGCATTGAGTTACTAATAATTATAAAATTTAGCATGTTAGACTATTTTCTTTTTAAAAGGACAAGTTCAATCTCTTCACCCCTCTTACGCGTTACATTCAAATATCTAATTGATTTATATTTAAAGGAGCCAAAATTTGACTTTTAGCTAATTTTATAGTCTTAATGACTTTTGGTCTAATTCAAATGTTTTGATGGAGGGCAAGATGTTCAAGAGGAAAGAACACTATCCTTTTAAGAAAAAAACTCAAATTTAGTTATACAAAATAATTGATTGTTGTGTCTTATGCCATTATAGTTTTGTTTAATGACTTTGAGCGAGCTAGATAAACTTGTTAATGAGTTTGTATGATTTTATTTTTGCGCACAATTAAATATTAATCACATTGTGTTATTATTATTTTTTTGACGTGGAGGGCTCATTCAGTATTTTGGTCCCCATTTTTAACAATAAAGGAGATGCACAGGAGTGTGGAAATTATAGAGGAATTAAGTTGATGTGTCATACTTTAAAATTATGGAAGAGGATAATTGAACATAGGCTAAGAGATTATACAAAGATTTCTCATAATCAGTTTGGATTTATGCCGGGCAAGTATACTATGGAAGCTATACATTTATTGATAGATTTGATAGAGAAGTACCGAGAGAATAAGGAGGATCTTCATATGATTTTTATTGATTTAGAAAAAGCTTACGACAAGGTTTCAAGAGAAGTTCTTCGTAGAATTTTGTAGAAGAAAGGTGTTGATATGACTTATATTCAAGTCATTAAAAATATGTATATCAGAGTTGTTACTTGTGTTCAAATAGGAGGATTGACCAAGTATTTTCCTATTTCAGTTGGATACATCAGGGATCAGCTTTAAGCTCATATCTTTTTGCTTTTGGTTATGGATGCTCTTAGTGAATATTTACAGGAGGATGTGCCTTGGTGTATGTTTTTCGTTGATGATAACCTTCTTGTAAATAAGATTAGAGAAAGAGTTCAGGAAACAGTTTGAATTATAAAGGTCTGCATTGGATTCTAAAGGCCTTAGTTTGAGTAGAAGTAAAACTGAATATATGGAATGTAATTTTAGTAGGAGTAGCTCCAGTGATAGAGCTGTAGCTATGGGTGATCAAATCATAAAAAGATGTGAATGCTTTAGATATCTTTGGTCTATTGCTCAAAGTGATGGTGATATAGATGGGGATGCTATTAGTAGAATTTAAGTTGGTTGGTTGAAATGGAGGAATGCTTCGGTCCTATTGTGTGATAGAAAAGTACTGCTTAGACTGAAAGGAAAATTTTATAAGATGGTGGTGAGACCTGCAATGCTCTATAGCGCAGTATATTGGCTTTTAAAAGTGAAGCATAAAACAAAGTTAAGTGTTGTTGAGATGAGAATACTTAGGTGGATGAGTGGCTTGGCACATAGAGACAAAAATGTGAAATGAATATATCCGTTATAGGGTTGGTGTAGTTCCAGTAGAGGACAAGATTAGAGAGAGTCTTCTTAGATGGTCTGATCACATTAAATGTCGACTATCTGATGATCCAGTTAGTAGATTAGATGTTTTAGATTCGACTATAGAAAGGCAGCGGCATACCTAAAAAGACTTGGGTATATTGTATAAAAAACGATCTTAATCTATTAGAACTAAATGAAGATATGACACTCAATAGGACACAATGGAGAAAAAGAATTCATGTAGCCGACCACACTTAGTGAGATAAAGGCTTGTTGTTGTTGTTGTTGCTGTTATTGTGGAGAACTCATTTAGTGATATGATTATTTATTGTTATGATTTGACTTAAGTGTTTTTTTTTTGCTATGTTTTTAATTTGATAAATTCTATCAAATCGTGTTGACTATTGTGTACTGGCTGAAAACTTGGAGAGGCAAAGGATGTGATCATCTAAATTTGGATGAGTTGTGAAGCGTGTGAATGCTTATCAATTGAAAGGGAGACGTGGAAAGAGGTTAATTGTATGCAGAATTTAATAGAGCAAAAAAAGGTGAAAAAGTGGGTCTAGGATTAAACAAAGGCTGAATAAAATATTGGAGAAGGTTGGGAATGATGGTTTGAGAATTGAGAAGCATAGTGTAGCAATAGGATTCCAAGTGTTGCATAAAAAAGAGAATGGGAGAGGCGGTCCACTGATGAGGAAGTATTAAGATGAAAAAAAGGTTTGACAGAGAATTTAAGAATTAACAAGAGAATCAATAATATATGGCATAAGGCTTGCTAAATTTGATCCCTGGATAATGAATTTTCTTTGTTGAAGGTTATGTCTCTAAGGACATGGACCATACCCCCATTCAGAGTTCTCAAGGAGTTGAAGGGGCCACTTCCATTATTTGGAAGGCTAGGGCTTTGGGGAAGGTGCTCTTTAGAAAAAAATTGGTTTCATAATTATTTTAATCATGAAATATTTGGGGCTATATTTGCATTTTTTATTATCTATCATCCACAACAACCTTCTTGTTTCTAAAGAACTCCATTCCTATCATTTCAGTTCAAACAATATATTGAATTCTTTGTAATATTTTGGAGGATTGATCTCCAAAGCACATAAAATTTTTATGATATGTGATTTTTTTACGGTTTCTCTTTTACTTTCATTCTCAATATCTATGAAGGTAGGATCATGCAAACTTAATATGGAGTTGGCCTTATTCATTAGATTTATCCAACATTAAATAAGTTGGTTTTGGTCAGTCACATTGATTTAAGATGCTGAGAGCTTGACTACGTTGATTCAACTTGATCTATTGGACTTTGATATGATTGAGTATAAAAAAATATCCTTTCTCCTTGTTTCATTATTTTTTCTTCGTTTAGGATAGTTATTTGGGTTGACTATAGTATTGTTTGATTGGAGTTTGAGTTGGATCTTAGAACATCTTCTTGAATTGTATTTCTGGCAATTGTCTCTTGGATTCTATGGGTATGATGTTGCACTATTATAGCTAGAGATGAGATGAATCTTATTATTTGAGATCAAGTAGACTTGAACAACTTAATTTTAAAGTTTTCAACCTAAACTGGCAATATTTGTTGCGCTGTACATGAATTAGTTTATTATGGCCTAGGCTTCACTTTGCTTATTGAGATGAGTCAAACATGAACGAGTTTATTTGTATTGATATGATTTGTTCATATGAGAGTCCATCTTGCTCTGAATTTAGTTGCTTTGATTTGCACGTTTCTTAGCATGTATGAGATCTAAAAGTTTACTATGATTTTTTTCTAGGATTAAATTTAATGGATTAAAAAAGGTTGAAGGAAGCCGGTTTGTTTTAGTTTGATTGGTTTGGAAATATCATATGGGATTCTGATGTATGTGAGACCCGGAACAAACTTAAATGTCGCTTGTAGCATGGTCCATAACAATCTAAGTAATTTTTTTATCCTCTTGATGCTTAAATCTTAGATTTTGAGCAAAGGCAAAGTGATGTCGTCTAGAGGGCAATAATTCATGAGTAACAATGATTCATTAGAGCTAATCAATGGTGGAGTACAACTACTATTTCATCAAATAGATGAGATGGAGACGATAGATTCTTTGTTCTTGGCGAGAAGATATGTGTTGCATGGTATTAAGTAACCATGGAGAAAAACATGGCTCATGGCTATTGTAGGTTGCTGCATAGATGTGAACAATAGCCAAATAAAGAGAAAAAAAAAAGTAAAGAGTTAACTCAAGTAATGTGTATTAAAGATGAAAATCAAAATGTGTTTTTTTTTAGTAAAATATATTCAATATAGGTGGGTGAGTTACTTTGATAAACATTTTAATGAAGTTTCTGAAAATACGATCGACCTTAGAGATTTTAATTATCGTTAATAATAATAAAATATTTTGTTTTTACCGTTCCATTAGTAAAAAAAAAAGTTGAGGCTTTTAAAAAAACCAACGGTGGAAAGTCTATAGGATCTGATGATATTCCATTTGAAGTGTGGAAATATATAGGAGATTTTGACTTTTCTTGGCTTACTAAACTCTTTAATATTATTTTAAAAACTAAAAGATGTTGTTGGAGTGGAGGAAGGGTATTTTGGTCCCCATTTTTAAGAATAAAGGGGATGCACATGACTGTGCAAATTATAGAGGAATTAAGTTGATATGTCATACTTTAAAATTATGGGAGAGGGCAATTGAACATAGGTGAAGACATATTGCAAATATTTCTCATAATCAATTTGGATTTATCCAGGCAGGTCTATTATAGAAGCTATGCATTTATTGAGAGGCTTGATCGAGAAGTTCAGATAGAATAAGAAGGATCTACATATGATTTTTATTGATTTAGAAAAAGCTTACGATATGGTTCCAAGAGATATCTTTTGTAGATTTCTGGAGAAGAAATGTGTTGATATGAATTTTATTAAAGTCACTAAAGATATGTATACTGGAGTTGTTACTTGTGTTCGAACAAAAGGAGGATTGACCAAATATTCTCCTATTTAAATTGGATTATATCAGGGATCGACTTTAAGTCTATTTGCTTTAGTTATGGATGTTCTTACTGGACATTTACAACAGGATGTGCCTTGGTGTATGCTTTTCTCTGATAATTTACTTCTCATGGATAAGACTAGAGAGAAAACTCTAGAAGAACTTGAATTGCAGAGGTCTACATTGGAGTCTAAAATCCTTCGTTTGAGTAACTAAAACTGAATACATGAAATGTAATTTTAGTAGTAGTAGCTCTAGTGATAGAGTTGTAACTATGGGTGATCAAATTATTAAAAGTGTGAACGATTTAGATATCGTGGGTCTATTGTTCAAAGTGATGATGCTATAGATGGGGATGTTTTTAGTAGATTCAAGTTGGTTGGTGGAAGTGGAGGAATGCTTCGGGCCTATTGTGTGATAGAAAAATACCACTTAGACTGAAAAAGAAAATTTTATAAGTTGGTGGTGAGACAACAATGCTCTATGACATTCAATGTTGGCATTTAAAAGAGAAGCATAAAACTAAGTGAAGTGTTGCCGGGATGAGAATGCTTAGGTGGATGAGTGACTTTACATTTATAGACAAATTGCAAAATGAATATATTCGTGTTAGGGTTGGTGTAACTCCAGTGGTAGACAAAATTCGAGAAAGTTGTCTTAGATTGTGTGGTCACATTAGACGTTGACCATCTGATGATCAAATTCAGATAGTAGATGTTTTAGATTTGACTTATGCTAAAAAAGGAAGAGGATGACCTAGAAAGACTTGGGCATATTGTATTAAAAATGATCTTAATTTATTAGAATTAAATTAAAATGACACTCAGTAGGATGCAATGAAGATAAAGGATTCATATAGCCGACCTTACTAAGTCGGATAAAGTTTTGTTGTTGTTAATGTTGTTGTTATTGTTGAGTATTTATTGTGTAAGTTAGGAAATGTCATGTTGCACTCTCTAAACATGCAGTTGTAAATTTTTACTAGCGACTGTTCTGCAAGCTGCAGGTGAATTATAATGGAATTGAATGAGGTGGTCTTGGTCTCTAACTGATTTTAATAAGATCTTTCAACTTGTTTTTTATTCCAGTTGCTTATGGAATTGGATGAGTTTTTCTCTAGCTGAATTTAATAAAATCAATCTTCTTGATTATTATTCCGGTTGCTTTACTGACTCTTCTTCTGCTATAATGCTCACGAAATTAGTTTTTATGAAGTTTTTTTGAGGCAGTCCAATTCCAATATATTTACAATCTTCCATATCATAATACCATTTACATTTTAACTTTTAAAAAGTGAAATGCACCTTTTCATGCATGAGTAAGGCGGCAAGTAATAAAAATTGAAGTGTAAGTGCTAGATATGTAAATAAATAGGGAATCGAGTGGTATGTATTTAATTCTTTCAAAATTTTATATGCTTTTTTATGATCCTATGAAAAAAATTTATATGAAATATTCTATATGCCCATTTACATACATACCACACAATTATTATGTATTTATGCATCTAACACCTAAACATTCATATTTACATGCAAACCATTCAAAATCTTTAACATCACATCAAAAATATCACCATCATTATCTTTGTAAAAGTGAAATACACATTTGTGTAGCACAGGTTTATGACACCAAGGTGTTGTAAGTGTAAATATGAATGTTCAGGTGCTAGATATGTAAATACATAAGAATTGCATTGTATATGTGTAAATGTCTCAATATCCTATTTCTTTTCCTTTTTCATAGGTTGCCTTGGCATAAAAATTGGCTCTATAATAAATCTTTTTGGCATAAAATCGAATTACTTTTTGTAGAGAGTTTATCTTCAGCAATCAGGATATGATCAACTTTCAAAGTGTAGATAGATATTCATAGAAAATAACTGATTCATTAGAAAAAACATAATCTAAACGATGAAAATCAAAGAAATTTTAGGGAAAATCTGGGCCAGCAATCGTTTGGCCTCTAATGCATCTAATTTTGGTCAATTTAAATCTCTTGTTAGTTTTAAGCCTTTTTTTCTAAGAAAGTTTCGCCTAATGAACTCAAATCGTGCTATATCCCATTTTATATCATCTAGTTTAATGCTACTATATTATATACTATCTAGGCTAATACGGACAGATGTACCTGTCCAGTGGAGTTACATATCAGGCATTTCAAGCTCAGTTATTTAGATCATATTTTGCATCTGAAGTTACAAGTTCATTCGCACTTAGCGGAAATTTATGTTTTTTTCCTTTTGCATCTGAAGTTACAAGTTCATTCGCTCTTAGCGGAAATTTATGTTTTTTTCCTTTTTCATAGTATTTATCTATAGTTTTTTTATCCTAACAAAATTGCATAACATACATGATTATGGTGCGCTCGTTAATGGTTGAATTTTGCATTTATATCCATAGGTATCACGACTGAATTATGCTTATGTTTTGAATGGAGAATTGACCTGATGTTTGGGAACTTTTAGCACGTTTTCCATAATCTAGTTTGTTTTAAGGGCTGACAAGCATCCTTAATTTTTGGTTTTTTGCAATGTTTGATGACCTCGAATAATATGCAGTTTTGGGTGATGGTTTTAGAGGTATTTCACCCAAACTTCTCTCCAAATTACAAATAAACATCTGTCGCTATCCAAAAACACTAGCAAGTACTACCAGGAATCTTTTTCTGCAGATTAAGTTGCAAATACCTTTATACTGTTGGTGGTTCCTAAGTTGTATTTGTGTGCTTCAATTATATTATCACATGGAGCATTAGGATTGTGAGTGTGGCTTCTTTTACAGAACATTTAAAATTTATATCTTTTTTTGGTTAGAATAAAAATCAATTAGTCAAGCCCGGCTCGGATCAAACTTGAATTGAACAGACGTTGGATTCCATATTATATATGTAATTAGATTTAAGTTGATGTGTATGCATCTGTGTTTATATTAAATGAACCTAAATATGCACATGTTTATTCATTACTGGGTCTCAAGCTCCGAATGCAAAAAGTGGATGGTTGCTTTAGATAGCCGACAACCAACATAAAAATTTTGTCGAAATATTAAGACATTTACTGGTCAAATTCAAGTTGGACGGTTGAAGCAGAGGAATGCATTTAGAAAAGCACTGTATTGATTAAAAAGGAAAATTTTATAAGATAATGGTGAGACCTGAATGCTTTGTGGTGCAAAATGTTAGCCTGTAAAAGAGAAGCATAAAATTAAGTGCTGTTGAGATGAGAATTCTCGGCTGGATGAGTGGTTTTACACTTACAAGAGACAAAATGCGAATCAAATTAATCCATGACAGGGTTGTAGTAGCTTCACTGGCAGGCAATGTTAGAGAGAGTCACCTTAGATAGTTTAGTTAAATTAAATGTTGACCATCTGATGAGCCTGTTAGGAGAATAGATGTTTTAGATTTGTCTTTTGTTAAGAAAGTTAGAGGTAGACCTAAAAGGACTTGGGCTTTTTGTATAAAGAATGATCTTAATTTATTAGAATTAAGTGAAAATATAACACTCTATAGGAGACAATGGAAAAAAAAGATTCATGTTGCCGGCCCCACTTGGAGGATAAAGGCTTGTTGTTGTTGTTGGGCTGACTAAGAAGAGAAAAGTGTGCATGTGGATTCTGAAAGTATTTTAAGCCTAAAGTTGTCGAAATTTTGACAAGAGCATTTCGGCTCATGATTGACATGGGTTAGGAGATGCTTTTTTCAACTCAATGTGATTTATTTGGTATGTTATAGGTGGCGGGTTGAGTGCATTTATTTAATTTTATGGTTATTCAATTAATTTAATTTATCTTACAATTCTTAGCATAAATGTATTCCTTCTAATGTTGCATGTTATTTGATCTTATTTGTGCTGCTTCTAATGTTATATGTTATTTGTTGCTGATATCCTGTAGTTTTTGTTACAGGAAAGAGGATCAAACAGAGGCGGGCTCACTTGATAATTAATTAATCCAGCTAAACATTAACTTAATGCAAGCGATGGAGCATCCCTGTTGCCTTTTCCATCCTGGCTTCAAATTTTGTTTGTTATATCTATCATATTTATAGTTTTGTCTGTTGATCATAGTCTAGAATTTGTTACCTTATATATACATTGTTTGTGGTCTTTCTGTTTCTCAGTGACTGCACTTGCTTTGCTTAGGATTTTTGTCTTGTTGAGTGTTGAGTTTGGTTGGTTGATTATTTGAACAAATTTGTAGCAATTATTCTACATGTTGGATTCATAATTGTTGTGATAAGTTTATTTAATATGTTCTTCTGTTCAGTGTGCATCAAAATATAATTTTTTTGGGTTTAGCTTTATGGGATCTGTGTTGTTAATACTAAGGTGATTGAGTTGGTTTGATTTGATGTTATATTTTGAAGCAAATTCTTTAGATTTTTCTTATAAACTATCAATTTTTAATTTACTCTATGTTTTCATCTCTTCCCCTAAAAAGGGGAAAAGATATTACATCAGAGGTCTTGATGCCTGCCACGTGTACAATTTGGCCTCCTTTAGTAAAAAAATAATAATAATTTAGTACTCGTGACAAACAATATTTAGAGTTTTGATGTATTTTTGCATCAGGACTCCTAATGTAATATTTTTTCTTAAAAAGGGGAGGGCGGCTCTGATTGGATGATGAGGCATGTAAAGTCATTTGTCAAAGTGTAATGAACATTTTTTCTTATCAATTATGTTGAATTGATTGAGCTTAATGTTTAGTATAGGTGAATGCCTTATCATCCTTGTTATGCCATCTAATTTTTTGAATGTATTTACTTGCGTCAATCTGGCCTCCACAACATTTTAAAATGATGGCTATAATAATTTACGATGTAATGTAATAATAGTTTGTTATTTAGTAATTCTTATGATAATTATTAACACATTTTTTTCTTATGTTTGGTACCCCATTTGAAGAGCAGTAACTCATCTCATTAATTAAGATCATACTGGAGTCATATGAGTGAGAGAATCGTAATTACTATACGTTAATGACCTACTATATGATAATGTATTTTTATGATTTAATTATCTTATAAAATGAATATAAATGATGGATATTTGCATGTAGCGCAACTTAGTAATGGGATGCTAACAATTTTTGATGGACCAATCGATTAAGTTTACAGTGAACAACTTCTTTCATAATTGGATTTAATCTTCTTTGGCAATTTGTCCTAGGATTATGATTATCTTCCATTATGATTCTATGCATACAAATTGAAGGACTGATTCTTTTAATATTTATTAAGGTTCATCCAAAAACTTTCTTATAATTTCTCTGAATTTCTATTAATTTTTCTTCTTGTGATTGAGTCAAATCTGAGGATATGATGACAATTAATGTAGATGAGTAAGCATACTTTAAATGTGTAGGAAGTATCTTCATCTCAAGTTCACGATGTTCCTCAATAGAAGAAATGAACAGTTTACTATTTTCTATTGTATCTTGATCTTCAAAACTCTCCTGAATAAATTTTGAATTTTCAATTGGCACTAACTACAACTCATCTTGGAAATCCATGTCATTTTCATTATCTAATTCTTGTTTTCTGGTTTAACTTCATAACTTTCTCTGAAATGGTTATTACTTCAATAATTAATTAAGTCCATCTGAAAACACTCATCTTCTTTTCCTTTAGTAGGATATTTCTAAAATCTTAAGACATTAAATATAACTTTCTGATCCTTGACTCTCATACTTAATTCACCTTTTTGTACATCTATCATAGCTTGTCCTTTATTAAGGAAAGGTCTCTCTAAAATAATTGAAATCTCTTTTTCTTCCTCCATATCTAACAAGATGAAATCAACGGGGAAGATTAATTTGTCAACTTTAACTAATACATCTTTTATAACCCTTTTAGGAAAAGTAATCGATTTATCAGCTAATTGAAGGGTTACAATAGTTGAAGAAATCTCTCATAAATCTAACATTCTAAAAATAGATAACGACATAAGTTTAATGCTTGATCTTAAATCACATAGAGCTTTTTCAAAAAAATCTTTCTCTTATGGCGTAAGGAATATTAATGCTCCTAAGATCTTTAAGTTTTTGAGGAAGTTTTTTTTTTAATTATAACGTCGCACTCCTCACTAGTGCAATGGTCACATAATCTCTAGGCTTTCTCTTCTTATTAATGATGTCCTTCATAAAATTTACATAGCTGGGCATTTGCTTTAGAGTTAGCTTCTTAAATAGTTTGAGAAATTTTTAAAATTGTTGATCTAGCTTCTGCTATCTAAGTCATTGAGGAAATGGAGATGGTGATTTTTTTAAGTTACTCCAAGTTAGAGAGGTTGGTTTTTCCTTAGAAATATTTTCTTCAAAATCTTTCAGTTTCTTCAGTCTCACTCTCAACCTCAGTCTCTCTTTGAACTAAATCCTCCATCTCTCTTCCACTTCTTAGCTAAATAGCTTTAACTTGCTCTTTCTTCTTATCTTTAGGGTTTATTTCAGTGTTGCTATGAAGAGTTCCTTGAGGCCTATTGCTAAGTGAGTTAGCAATTTGTCCCAGTTAATTCTTTATATTTCTTATCACTGCACCATGAATTTACAATTAATTTCTCATTTGCAACACAACCTCCTCTATAGATAACTTCTTGTCCTTAAATTGCTGCTTCTTTTTAATGTCTGGTGAATAAGAATGTCTATAGTATGTGCTACCCTAGTTATTCTAATTTTATACATAATTTACTTAATTATTTCCCCATTGTTGGGTTCCCCGACCAGAATTAGTGTTCCAGTTAAAGTTACAATGGTTCTTCCAATCTGGGTTATAAAAGTTGGAATAAGTGTTGTTAGGTCTGTCGTTAATGGAATTTAAAATCTCTAATGATGAAGTGTTAAAATCAACCATCTGTCCTAATGAATATTTCTTAATTACTGGAGGAATTTGAGGTTGGTTCATTCTAAATTGGTCTAGCTTCCTAGATATTACTACAACTGAAAAAGCGAGAATTGAAATTACATTTGTGTCATGAACAATAGATACCTTTCTAGGATTTACCCTTTTAGAAGGTTCTTAGAAATTTTTGTAGCCATATCTTCAATTAAAGAATAAGCTTCATCAAATGACTTTGGCACGAGTGAACCAACAACAACAAAATCAATGATTGATCTAAGGGATTCTACTAACCAACTGTAAAATGTTTGAATAATTAATTAATCGGGAAGAGCATGATGTGGACACTTCATAAGAAGTTCCTTAAATCTTTCTCATACTTTGTATATTGATTCACTTTCATACTGTCAAAATGAAGTGATATCATTTCTATGTTTAACAATTTTTGAAGATGAAAAATACTTAGCTAAGAATTTCTAAGCTAAGTCATACCAAGTTCTGATAGATCCAGGTGTTAATGAATTCAACCACAATTTAGCTTTATCCCTTAAAAAAATGAGAAAAAGCTGAGATTTAATAGCATCATTGGACATATCGTTATAACGAAATGTATCGCATAGTTCTAGAAAACTTGCTAAATGTAACTTTGGATCCTCAGATGGAGTTCCCTCAACCTGATTGTTTTGCACCATTTCTATAATAACAGGTTTCAACTTAAATGTGTTAGCATCTACGACAATATTTGGTATACTTAAATGAATTTCATCGGTCGTAGGATTCATGTAATCCTTTAATGGTCTATGCGCTTTATGATGTTCATTTTCTAGTTTTTAGTTATTTAAATTGTTCTATTGAGTGTTCATCATTTCTTCTACAAATTAGTGAAGGCCTTTTTGTTTTCTAATCTTTCTAATTATTCTTTTTAATTCAAAATCGTATGGTATAAGTCTTAAAGGTCGTGCACCACCCATACACTACTAAGAATTCAATAAGTAAATTACAAAAAAAACACACAAAATAAACACTCAAATATAATAATTTTTTTCATTTTTATTTTAATGTGTACTACTTGAAGATCACCCATTGATTGCACATGAACGAAGAGGTTGTAGAAGGGTTGTAATGGAAATTCTTCAGTGGAATCCTCTTCGATTAACTTCAGCCTCTTCATCAATTGTATCAAGCTATCTTCTAAATGTCCAGAGTGATAAAAATGTTCCTTCATTCTCCACTCTATCAATTTCAGCCTCCTCATCAGTCGTATCAAGCTATCTTCTAAATGTTCAGAGTGCTCGAAATGTTCCTTCATCCTCCAGTCTAGATGATAAAAGAAATCGAACATAATATTAATCGCATTCATGACATTTTGTATCTCCTTTTCCAATTTCTTGATTCGGTGCAGGATCACCAAAGACTTATCAGGGACTAAGGGTTGAACTGGCAGTGAATTCTGAGATGCTTGATCTATTATAACTGCCATGTCAGTTTCATCTTCAAAAATTGGGAATCTTTCAGTTGGATCCAAAGGCTTCCAACGTAGCAGTACACTTTCCCAATTTTCATAGGACACTTGGAACTGACTGCAAAGTGAGAAAATTGTGGAGAGTGTGTCCAAGCCCATAAGTTGATCCATGAACGATCAGGCCCAAAACCGACTTCACAATTATAGATCTGATGTCAATCGGCAATCCCCTTTGGATGCAGTAATTCAAAATGACACTTTCTTTAGAAACTTTACCGATCTTCATTGTCGGTACAGTTTCGTAGAAATGAAAAAGTGTCATTATTTCGAAACGGGATTCAGGAGTGTCGCAGAAAAACTAACATACCCATTTTCTTTTTTTTCCCAGTCGTCAGTTTCGTCCGTTAAATATTGGTAAATCTCATTCATCTGGTTTCTCGTTGGGACGAAATTGGAATAGTGGCAGACATGAACATTCTCTATCATATATAATTTATTGGGACGAAATTGGAATAGTGGCAGACAGGAACATTCTCTATCATATATAATTTGTTGATCTATGCAGGAGTGAAAGTAATCCATCTCCCTCGTACATAAACAACTCCTTGGTTGATTCCATGCAAATTTGCATAAAATTCTTTCACCACTGGAACCACCACGACGGCGGTAGTGTAGCACAGCACTTCCCACCTTCGCCGCACTATCGTTTCTTCAATATCCTTTGTGGGATTATTCAATCTGCAATTTACGAATCCTCGTTCTTTGATTAATCTTTTCTTCGCCAGCAACTTGTTAAAGATTCGCTGCGCTTCTGCACTAATAAACTTTTGCCGATTGAAAACTCGCATTCTGGGATAATTAGGGGAATTGGACGCCATAGGAATGAAATTGGTAGAGTTTTACTTCATTTTGGAGGGAAAATATGAACTAGAAATTGAATTTTTGAGTTTAAAAAGACAATTCCAGCCCAAAAACCGCCATTTGAACCTATGTAATCGCCACTTTGCCGGTCTCGCTGTTGGTGTGGTCAATGGCGCCGTCGGCGAGCCTCTGTGTCAAATTTGTCTGGACTCTCGGGAAAAACATGTCGTTGGCGGCGTCGAGGGCGCCATCGACGCCCAAGTCAAAATTTTCACAGTTTCACTCTGGTCCGAATGCGTTCCAATTTTTCTTCATTGATCCTAATTTTTAAGATATTTCTAGGGTAATTATGAGTAGTAGAGCTTAATACTACCACAAACTAATGATAATTTCAAATAAAAACTACTATAATCATGAATAAAGTAAAGATAAATATGGGTTGCCTCCGATAAAGCGCTTGGTTTAACGTTGTTAGCCCGACCTATTCAGGTGTTATTCAGGTTGACTGATCATTAAAATCTCTTTAAAATTTGGTCTTTTACCCTCATAATATGATTTTAATTTGTGTTCATTTACTTTAAATCTATTTCTTTGGTCTTTTACCCTCAAAATATGGTTTTAATCTGTGTCCATTCACTTTAAATCTATTTCCAATTTGGTCTTTTACCCTCATAATATGGTTTTAATCTGTGTCCATTTAATTTAAATCTATTTCCTTCCGATCTTCAACTCTAATCTGTGTCCATTTACTTTAAATCTATTTCCCGTTTTCTGATCTTCAATTTCAATAGCTCTGTAAGTTTAAACTTGAGTCACAGTAAAGGGTCCTAACCAACGAGACTTCAATTTTCCAGGAAATAACTTTAGTCTTGTGTTGTAAAGTAAAACTTCTTGTCCTGGTTCAAAGTTCTTTTGGTTAATCTTCCGATCATGCCATAACTTTAATTTTTCCTTATAAATTTTGTCGTTATCATAAGACTCATTTCTTAACTCTTCCATTTCATTTAATTGTAACAATCTCTTCTTACCGGCATCTTTCAAATTATAATTGAATTCTTTAATCGCCCAATATGCTTTATGCTCCAATTCNTCTCTTCTTACCAGCTTCTTTCAAATTATAATTGAATTCTTTAATCGCCCAATATGCTTTATGCTCCAATTCTACTGGTAAGTGACAACTCTTTCCAAAAATCAGTCTGTAAGGAGTCATTCCAATATGTGTTTTATAAGCAGTCCTGTAAGC
>JXCR01096912.1:0-45198 GCA_002079205.1 Phalaenopsis hybrid cultivar | reverse complement strand
TGATCCTTCTCTTTTTTGGTATCCACTTTCTCTTTTTCAGTTTCTAATTCTTTTTGCACCCTTGTTTCCAATTCTTTTCCACTTCGTAATTGTATCGCTTTGATTTGTTCTTTTCCTTGGTCTTTAGGATTTGGTTCCACAGTACTAGGAAAAGTTCCTAATGTTTGGTTACTAAGCGCAGTAGCGATATGCACTAATTGGTTTTCAATATTCTTAATAGCAGTTCCTTCATTTTGTAATTGATTTCCTTGAATTTGTAATTGATTTCCTTGATTCTGCAATTGTTGAACCATGATTAATATCAGCTCTTCCATAGACAACTTCTTCTCCTTAATTTGAGTATTACTGTTAAATCCTGGAGGATAAGAAGGTCTATAGTTAACATTTCCTTGGTTGGATGAATTTCCTAATGGGTTCACTGGGTTGTTTTCCCATTGTTGATTTGTAGAGGAATTGTTATTCCAATTAAAATTTGGATGATTCTTCCAACCTGGGTTATAATAATTCGAATAAGGGTTGTTGGGCCTATTAATAGCATTTAAGGTCTTATATGAAGGTTGAACATCCACAAATTGCCCAGATGAATTCTCTTCCGTCATAGGAGGTGTTGGAGAATAATTCATCCCATAATGATCTAATTTCTTTGATATTGCATCAATCTGTGAAGCTAACATATATACTGCATCAGAATCATGGATACTAGCTACTCTTTTAAGATTTACCTGCTCAGAGGGCCATTGAAAATTGTTGGTAGTCATATCTTCTATTAAATAAAAAAGCCTCATCAAAAGGTTTTGACATTAAAGAACCAACAACCGCAGCATCTATAATCGATCTAAGAGATCCCATTAATACATTATAAAAAGTTTGAATTATCAATCAATCTGGTAATGGATGATGAGGGCACTTTCTAAGAAGATCTTTAAATCTCTCACAAGCTTCATATATTGACTCTCCATCGATCTGACAGAACTATGTTATGTCATTTCTAAGTTTAGCAGTTTTGGATGGAGAAAAATATTTGGATAGAAATTTCTGTGAAAGTTCTCCCCAAGTTCTAATAGATCCTGGTGCTAACAAATTTAACCACATCTTAGCCTTATCCCTCAGTGAAAAAGGAAGAAGTCTAAGTCTAACAGCATCGTTTGAGACTCTATCATATTTAAAAGTAGCACATAGCTCTAAAAAACTAGCGAGGTGTAAGTTCGGATCTTCATTTGGTGTACCTCCAAATTGATTGTTTTGTACAATTTGGATAATAGCAGGTTTAAGCTCAAATGAATTAGCAGCTACATCAGGATTTTAAAAAGATAAATGAATTTCATCTGCTGTAGGATTTGTGAATTAGCAGCTACATCAGGATTTTGGATAGATAAGTGAATTCCATCTGCTGTAGGATTTGCGTAAGCTCAAATGAATTAGCAGCTACATCAGGATTTTAGATAGATAAGTGAATTTCATCTGTTGTAGGATTTGCATAATCTCTTAGGGGTCTAGGTTGGTGTTCATTCTCTATTCCTTGATTGTTCATGTTGTTTTCCATTGTATAAGGGGTCTAGGTTGGTGTTCATTCTCTATTCCTTGATTGTTCAGGTTGTTTTCTATTGTATCAGAATTTCTAGGTTCTCTTCTTAATCTTCTAATCCTTATAACAGTGCGTTCTAGTTCTGAATTGTAGGGTATAAGATTTTCAGGTCCAAATTTACGCATACAATTTGAAATCAGTACTCAGTAATATAATTAACTAAATATAAAAATAAGTTGCAATTCAAGTAAAAATTTTCTAATAATCTTAATTTGTCAGTTACTCTAATCGTGATTTAACTCACTCACTCAATCAATCCCCGGCAACGGCGTCAAAAACTTGACAATGACTTTATATATGCAATCTCACTCACTCCCCGGCAACGGCGCCAAAAACTTGACCGGCGACTTTATATATGCTTAAAAAATGCTGCTAAAAGATTTAATTCCTCAGCAACTGCACCAAAAACTTAATAACAATTATAGATTCGATAAAGATGTATATATAAAATATTCAATAATGGTAAAGTCACACTTATCAATGCAAGTATACGATAAATATGGACATAATAAATATTCAATAATTGTAAAGTCACACTTATCAACGCAAGTATACATATCGCATAAATATGGACGTAATAAATATTCAATAATTGTAAAGTCACACTTATCAACGCAAGTATACGAATCACTCAAGTAATATAGGGCTTTAATGGTGTCCTAGATATCGATCCCATAGGGAGTAGTTTAGAGTTACGAACTAAGATTTAGAAAAGTAATATTTTAATCACAACAACAAAGTTCAATTTTTTTATCTGTCACTAATAGTAAATTGAAATAAATAGGTAATTTTAATAACTATTAAGTAACTAATGATATTAAGTAGGGTTTAATTGTGATATTCAATATATAAGAAAGCATTCTTCTCCTTCTCAAGAAATCATAGTGAATAGATAAAATGAATTAGTTTAATTTATATTGTGCTAAATAGAAGCATTCCTATTCTTTACCCTTTGGTCCAGGCATAAAGAACATTGACTAATCCTACGCTTGTTCACTGAATCTGCGGCTAGGCTGGGAGGATACCGGCTCTCACTTCGGAGCTCCCACGTTCCTCTCACCTGAGGACTAACATCTACACTTCAACACCCAAATGATAGGACCGAAATGGGGATTTTAGTATGTCACTCTAAAATCTCCAATTCTACGCCCGATAATAATATTTCTCTATTTATTTGCGNGTCGATTCTTCTCGTTCCTCCACCTGAAAGGTTAGTACTTGCAAGGCATGTATATAATTTTGCAGGGAATTTCAATTGCAGGAGTAGATAAAGGTTTATCTTCCAAACCACAAGTTATGATTTTATTAAATCTCAGAAGATCATAGTAGATGATTTTAGAACAAAATATGGAAAGTCCAATTTGGCCTTCAGAATGTCCAATAGATTTCAAAGTGCTCGAGGCATGACCTTGGACCACTTTGAAGATCTCTTGAAATATTCCGAGTTCATTCTGAACTTATCATAGTGTTCCATTAATCATCAAAGGTCGAAGTGTGACTATCCCGTTGCTTAGTAAAACTTGACAATTTAATTATCTCAATGATAGGATACCCAGATAATCAATTGATGTTTCGTTTAAAGGTTATGTGAGTGGGTGCCCCTAAGGCAAGTTTAAGTCATCTAAGATTGTGGTGTTCACAATTAAGGTCAGACTTGTCGTGTTTAAAGATGTTAATCACCAATAATATCATCTTCTAAATCCAATCAATTGAGTTTAGACATCGAGCATAGGTCACTACCAAGCACTTAACAATCATAAAAGGTGAAATGGTGATTATCAAAATTTTGATTTGAGTGACATATATTCTTATTGAATGATCACATCATCTTCAACTTTGGGCTTGAGAAAAGTAAATTATCATCTTTTATATCTTAAGCCCTTGACTTAAGAATCATTTGGTCTCTGTTGACTTCTAAGTCATGAAGATTAGGAGAATTATGATCTTGTTGATGTTGTGTAAGGGTGGTGAGTGAGTTTTTACATTTTAATCTCATTGTATTTCAATCATCCAAATATGCTTATTAAAATCAAAATTACCCATTTTTNGTTTTTACATTTTAATCTCATTGTATTTCAATCATCCAAATATGTTTATTAAAATCAAAATTACCCATTTTCCCTTGGTTAATCCTAAATTTTGATTAAGGCACCAAAATCGAGAATGACTATTTTGCCCTTGGGGTGCTTCATCTCATAACTCATTAAACATAACCCAAATGAATTTGAGCATTTAGAGTGTCATGTCCATGAGGTAATTACAATATTAGAGGAGAATATGGGGGGTTCTCAAAATTTAATTTAATTTAATTATTCATTTAAATTCAGAAAATAAGATTTTGAAAAATTTATTTGTTTAACTTTCCAAAGTAAAGTTTTCATTTATGAGAAAATTATTAAAGTTTTTCTTAGGTCAGAGAAATATTGAAGCAAAATTTCATGATTTTTGAATTAAACAAGCTTCAATGATTTAATTAAATAAAAAATAATGTCATAATTGCCAAAATTATTTTCTTATATATATTTTTATTATACTTCTCTGAGTTCAGGAAACTCAGAGAATCAAATTATGTATTTTTGNAAAAATAATGTCATAATTGCCAAAATTATTTTCTTATATATATTTTTATTATACTTCTCTGAGTTCAGGAAATTCAGAGAATCAAATTTATATTTTTATGATTTTTAATTGGTTTATTATAATTATTTTAATTAGAAAATAAGGAAAATTCATTTTTAATATTTTAAGATTTATTTTTTTAACTTAGAAAAACTAGGAAAAATATTTTAAAGAGCACCAAGTGATCAAAAAATAGTTAGGCATATTTTGAAATATTTTGATATTTTTGAAATTTTTAATTATTTTTAATTATTTTTAAATTCAAAATAAGGCTAAAAAGTTAAGTATTTTCTAAAAATTAATTTTTATTTTTTCCAAGTGCCTCTGATCACAAGGAACTCAAAAAATCACTTTTAATAATTTTCTTAAGTGTATTTAATTTAATATAATTATTTTTGTACAAAAATACAAAGTTTCTTAGAAAATCAACTTTAATACTCAAACCTAATCAAACAATTTTCAAATTTTTAAAGTGGATAAACATAATTTTTATGAACAATGAAGGATTGATTTTGTCAATTTTTTTATATATGATTTACATAAATTAACACAAGATAATTACATTTAATTAAATATAGAAATCTACAAGATAATTGAAGATATCATGATATTTTTCATATATTTGTCTGACCAGAGGAAACCTATTAAAATTATTCCCATAATTTTTGAAGTGATTTTTTAATTTATATAATTCAAATTAGTCAAAATGGTCATCTTAGCTTGAAAATTAAGGTTAGAAGCATAGAAAATGTTCTCTGGCCTTGGAAAAATCAGAGGACATTGTCTCTGTCATGAGAAACAAACCCTTAGAATTTAATACCATGTTAAGCAATATTTGATCATAATGAATTAAAATACTCCAGAGGGTATTTAATTCATTAAAAATCAGGGAATAAGAAAATAATTTTTATTTTTAGTCTACATTATTCTTCCTGTTTAATGAGTAAGAGGATATTTTTATTTTATTTTAATGATTTTTCTAGAGAAAGATATGGATTTTTGAAGTTCATGTAAGAAAATAAATTTAGAAAATCCATATTTTTCCACTTATCCACGTGGCGCCAACTCATCCTACGGCGGCTTCGAACTCACACGCGGTGTGCTCCCATTCGTTGTGCTTTCCACCTAGGCATGCCACGCGGCCCGCGGTTCACACACCAAGAATTTGTCCGGCTCGATCTCCTCTGTCCATTAGATACACGCACAATCGGATGACTCCCCGTTATCATCCCCAATTGACCTAACCCGAAAGCCGTTCTCACTAAAACCTTAAGATCTCTGCCTAGACTTAACCAAATCACATGAGGTTTGTTTCTAGACCTTCATCCACCCAAGTAGAACACATTTATACAGTTAATCAAGTATGAAATCAAGCCATTAAAAATGGAGAATCAAAAGAAGCTCGGGCCAGGGTTAGAGATCAATCCCTTTGGCTGAGAGGAGAGGCCTCAATCAGATGGTTGTGGTAGCTTTGATTGGGTCCAACGAACCTCCAGATGAAGTCTCAAGCCCTGGTGAATTATCTAGGTATGATTTCGATCAAAGAGGAATTCAGGTGTTGGTCTAGAGCTATCTTAGAGGTTGTTTCAGAGGGGGCTTTGATGGGGAGTCAACTCCTCTTGCTCTAGGGATGGTGTGTGCACGATTAATTGGAGTTTGGTTTACCTATGGAGGTGTAGAGAAAATTTTCCTAATTTTGGGGCAAATTTTATTGAATAAATTAGCTCTGTAGAGTGGCTATGGGTGGCTAAGAACAGAGGGATTACACTTAGGAAGGTTTGAAGAAGCTCTAGTGAGATTTTGACAGAGTTTCCCCAAGGTTTTCAGCTCTCTTCTGTTTGGCCGTGAAGGAGGTGAGTCTTTATAGAGGGGCTTAGGTTGGACTCAGGGCCAATTAGTGGGAGCAATAAGTNGAAGGTTTGAAGAAGCTCTAGTGAGATTTTGACAGAGTTTCCCCAAGGTTTTCAGCTCTCTTCTGTTTGGCCATGGAGGAGGTGAGTCTTTATAGAGGGGCTTGGGGTGGACTCAGGGCCAATTAGTGGGAGCAATAAGCTGCTTATGTGGAGGGCAAAAGAGTTCCAAAGAGCAATTGGGGTTGGACAGCTTGGATAAGTTCAATTGGGCTTGAGTTTGGTGAGGTGGCTGTCAGTTTTGGCATTTTCCGGCGAGTAGGGTTGCTTGCCAGAGTAGAGGAGGTGGTCAGGTGGTCAGGTGGTCAGGTGAGCCAGTGGGAGGGTTAATTATGATTAACCCTCAATGGTTTGTCATGATGGAGAAGATTTCTTAGTTAAGGCCTAAAAATGGGATGAAATCCCTTAATTTAGGGACCCATTGGTCCATACCTCACTTGGGTGGCTTTAGGGTGGTTTAGCCTAGTCAATAGAGTGTGCTTAGTGGCTGTGCTGACATTAATTTGGTGACCTTAGCATGGCTAAGTCAATTTTGGTGACGGGGTTCAATTTGTGTAAAAATGGCTAGAAGTTGGGTTTGGGTTAGGCTATCCATGGCATTGAGCTCAATCGATTGATCAATATTGTGTAGATGATTGTCATGAGGAGTTTAGAAAAGATTTGGAGTGATTTTGAATTGGTTTGGAGGTACAATTTGGAGGACTTTGTCATTTGGTCAATTTTGTAGTGTTGGGTTAGACTTGGGTTTAGGTTAGGCTAAGGATGGGTTGGGTCCAAATTGATAGTTCAAAATGGTCTAGGGGAATGTCATAAAGATTTTTCAACATAAATTGGGTGTCAATTTTGGGATTAGGGCATTCAATTTGGTGGAATTTGGAGACATAACCAACTTGGGGAAATTTGGGGATTTTGAATGTGGGTTGAAATTGAGTGAAAATGAGGGNGAGCCAGTGGGAGGGTTAATTATGATTAACCCTCAATGGTTTGTCATGATGGAGAAGATTTCTTAGTTAAGGACCAAAAATGGGATGAAATCCCTTAATTTAGGGACCCATTGGTCCATACCTCACTTGGGTAGCTTTAGGGTGGTTTAGCCTAGTCAATAGAGTGTGTTTAGGGGCTGTGCTGACATTAATTTGGTGACCTTAGCATGACTAAGTCAATTTTGGTGACGGGGTTCAATTTGTGTCAAAATGGCTAGAAGTTGGGTTTGGGTTAGGCTAGCCATGGCATTGAGCTCAATCTATTGATCAATATTGTGTAGATGATTGTCATGAGGAGTTTAGAAAAGATTTGGAGTGATTTTGAATTGGTTTGGAGGTACAATTTGGAGGACTTTGTCATTTGGTCAATTTTGTAGTGTTGGGTTAGACTTGGGTTTAGGTTAGGCTAAGGATGGGTTAGGTCCAAATTGATAGTTAAAAATGGTCTAGGGGAATGTCATAAAGATTTTTCAACATAAATTGGGTGTCAATTTTGGGGTTAGGGCATTCAATTTGGTGGAATTTGGAGACATAACCAACTTGAGGAAATTTGGGGATTTTGAATGTGGGTTGAAATTGAGTGAAAATGAGGTTTTTTTAAGGCAAATTAAAGGTCCAATTTGATGTGTATGATTACCATTAATATTTTAGGATTAAATTGGGGCAAATTGAGTAGACTATGGGATTCAATTTTGTGGGGTTAAGTCATATGGTCAAAATTGGGTCGATTTGACTTGGATCAAAATTGAGCTCAAAAAATCAGTCAATTAGGCTTGTATTTGGTTTGGATTAATCATATGAAAGAATAATTTGAGTTTAGAATTAAAATTGGTGAGGATTGGGGCCAAGTTGATGGACATTTGAGGTGAATTTGGGGAAATTGGGTCTTTAAAGGTAATTTGGGGGTTTTGGTCAAAATTATCAAATTGGTCAAATTGGGTTCAATTGAAGGATCCAAATTGGTTTTGGAGATATTTGATGTGATTTTGGATGTTTTGAAAAATTTTGGGCCACCAAGGGTATTTTTGTAATTTTGGCAAGTTTGAGGGTATTTTGATAATTTTGGCAATTTTGGGTGGTTTTGGGCAATTATGGGTATTTTGAAAGGGTTTGAAATTATTTTTGAACAAATTTGGGTATTTTGGGTGAAAATGAGAATTTTGGCCAAATTTAGGGTATGGGGGTGTTTAGGTAATTTGGGTGGATTTAGGGGCAAAAGGCCAAGTTGAATTTTTTTGGTAGATTTGGGTGTCAACCACCATATATGAGCTGTGAACCAATGAAATCACCATTTGGGTCCTCTATGTACTGGTCTTAGCTAACCCTAGCCTAGGCCTAGTGGGTCCAGGGGACCATCTACATGAGTCCCCCAAAAGATCAAGGGATCAAAGTCAACTGTTTTGGGTTTAGGGTTGCAAGTGAATATAGGTGATAGTAAGCGTAAGTGAGTGAACTAGCTCCAGACCAACACCCAAGGCCAGCCCTAAGGTTACTCTCCTTGAGATCCCCCATACTGACCTCACCTACTAAGTGCTAGAGATTAGGACCAATATGCGAAACTTCAAGTTGAGCAAGAAAGGGTTTAGAGTTTTTAATAGTGAGCGTTCCTTTTCTAGTTTTCTAGAAAAAGTCATCAGGAAAACTCTATGGCTAGACCCTAGGCTACTAAAGAGAAAAACTAAACCTCAACCAAAAGTGAGGTCAATAGTGGCCAATAGGGCTTAGCTAGCTCAGGGGAGTAGAATTTTTGGGTTCAATCCATTTGGGTCTTCTCAATCTAGGTGTTTTCCGGCGACTATGGTGGCTGGCCGGCCAGGGTCAAGTCACCTCTGAGCTCAGGGGAGTCAGGGGGACTGTAGAGTCAAGTCAATTTGGTCCCAATGTGTTTCCAAGGCTTTGGTCCAAGGGGGAAGTGAGGTTTGGGTAAGTTGGGCTAGGTTGGGTCTAAGCCCTCATTCCAAGAGTTGGGTTTAGTTCCATGGTGGTTAGGGTGAGTGTCATGACCCCAAGGGAGGTTTTGGTGGACTTGGATGGCTATTTTAGGCATGGCCTAAAGGGATTTGAATTTGCATGAGGAGGGGAAATCTTGTGTGAAGTGGAAAGGGGTAGGTGTCCTCCTTTTCCATTTTTGAAAAAGTTGACCCTTATGATGCCCATGGAAGGCTCCATGGTGCATGCCATGTTGTGTATGGGGTCATGGGAAATTTTAATGCAAATGGAATTTTGGATTTTCATGCATTTTTGGAAAAAAAAGTATGCCATGATGCCTAGTTTGGGTAAGAAATCAAATGCATGCATGATATACTTCATGTGAAGACATGATGGAATGATTTAGATACCATGAGATGGTGAAGAAGAAATATTTGTCATGTCGGCTCAATTTCGGGCTTTTAGAATTTATGAAATGGGCTTCCGAATGTGCATATGAGTATTGACTTTTAAACATGCATGATGGACTTAAGTTTTGAAATTGATCATGAGCTAATCAAATGGGTTTGGTTTGGATTGAGATTGAGTTCAGACATGATGAGATTTAATGTGAATTTAAAATTTTGAGAATTTAATTGGTCATGAAGTTTAATTTGGGGGATTTTGTTTTTGNTGTTGTGTATGGGGTCATGGGAAATTTTAATGCAAATGGAATTTTGGATTTTCATGCATTTTTGGAAAAAAAGTATGCCATGATGCCTAGTTTGGGTAAGAAATCAAATGCATGCATGATATGGTTCATATGAAGCCATGATGGAATGATTTAGATACCATGAGATGGTGAAGAAGAAATATTTGTCATGTCGGCTCAATTTCGGGCTTTTAGAATTTATGAAATGGGCTTCCGAATGTGCATATGAGTATTGACTTTTAAACATGCATGATGGACTTAAGTTTTGAAATTGATCATGAGCTAATCAAATGGGTTTGGTTTGGATTGAAATTGAGTTCAGACATGATGAGGTTTAATGTGAATTTAAAATTTTGAGAATTTAATTGGTCATGAAGTTTAATCTGGGGGATTTTGATTTTTTGATCAATTTGAGGTAATTCACTTGGATTGGATCTGGAGTTTGGAATTAGGTTTGATTGGGCTTGAATTCAGTTTCAATTGGATTAGAATATGATGAATTTGAGTTTAAAATTGAAATTGGGGAAAATTGGAGTCAAATTGGTGGAAATTGGGGGTGATTTGGGGTAATTAGGCCTTAAAGGGCAGAATTGAGATTTTAGTAAAAATGGGTCAATTTGGTCAAATTAGACACAATGGGTGGTAAGAAATTGGTTTTAGGGGTATTTGAAATGATTTTGGAGGTTTTTGGGAAATTTTGGGCCACCCAGGGTATTTTGGTAATTTTGACAAATTTAGGGGTATTTTGATAAATATGAAAATTTTAAGAGTGTTTTGAGTAATTTGGATGGTATGAAATGGTTTAAAATGATTTTTGAATAAAATTAAGGGATTTGGGTCAACCTTGAAATTTTAGGGTGTAAGATGCAATTTGGTAATTTTGGGAAAGTTTAGGACTAAAAGACCAAAATTTGAAAGTTGGTTAGGTTTGACGTTTGATGGAGATGCTGATCATAGAATTACCCTCATGGTGCCATGAGACCAGAGAAACCCCACTTTGGATCTTTCATGCGCTGGTCCTATCCACCTTAGCCAAAGACTAAGTATTTNTGGAGATGCTGATCATAGAATTACCCTCATGGTGCCATGAGACCAGAGAAACCCCACTTTGGATCTTTCATGTGCTGGTCCTATCCACCCCAGCCAAAGACTAAGGGTTCGGGGGTCCACCCACTTGAGTCCCAAAGAGGCAAGGGAACCAAACTAGACATCTGTAGGTTAGAGTTCAATGTTCCAAGTGGAAGTGTGAAGTGCAAGTGTGTGTGTGTACTAGACCACGCCACATCACCCAGAGTCAGCTCTAAGGTCAGACAGTCCTATGGGGAACCTCTCTTGAGCTTCCTTGTATTAGTTCCATCCTACTAAGTGATAGAGGTTAGAACTAACATGTGAAACTCCAAGAAGAGCAAAGAAGCATTTGGAATTTCTAATGGTGAGAGCTCCATCACTATTCTTCTAGGATAGTCAACAGGAAAGTCCTATGGTTAGATCCTAGGCTCCTAAGGAAGAAAAACTAGACCTCAACAAAAAATGACGTCAACAGTCGTCGAGCCATCGACACNCCATCACTATTCTTCTAGGATAGTCAACAGGAAAGTCCTATGGTTAGATCCTAGGCTCCTAAGGAAGAAAAATTAGACCTCAACAAAAAGTGACGTCAACAGCCGTCGAGCCATCAACATTTAGCCTTTTATTCTTTATATTTGGCTCTCTTTTACATTGGACAGTGTGCTTGACATTACTTTTTCTTTGCTTTTGGATTGTCTGGTTAGCATGCATAAATGCAATTTAGGCTCTCTGAGGATCTAAACTTATTTCTTTTTCTATAAAAGTTTGACAAAAGACTGAGATTAATTAAAATTTTGGTCTAAAACATCTCAAATTTTTTAACACCTGCTTTTATTTTTCTATATGACCTTCAAGCTAGATTTAAATTTATTTTGAATTGCATGAATTTTACCCAAGTCATACTAATAGGGTCTTCATGTTAGGACTTGTTGCTCACTACATCATATTTGCATGTCCTGAGGAGTTATACCTTAAGCTTCTTTAGCTAGCTTGACCAAGCATAAAATTTATATTTAGGTGTTTATATAGCGTGCTTAGGGTTTTAGAGGCTTTCCAAACCCAAAAAAGGAATAATTCTTTTGTGTTAGTTTTTCAGCTTTGTAGTTGTACCTCTCTTCTCTTTCTACTTTATCAGCTTCCTCGACACTTTGGCTGGTATAAGTCCCACCTCTATTTTTTACCTACTTAAAGTCATAGTACTTTGAGTTTTGTTCTTTTTACCATAGTGTTACTGAGGTTCCCTTGAAAGATGCAATTCAGGATTACTGACATATGGCCTCTGGTCGTGTTGGGTCGACTACATTCATGACTAGGTAGACTTAGGGTCCTGATAGCTTTGGATGACTAGAGTTATAATTAAGCCGAGTCGACCCGAGTATATCATAGTTTGGACTTGGCTTAATACAATTATAAGTTGTTCATGTTTGGTTTGAACTTGTGCCGAGCTTTCACATATTATTCAAACATGACTTGTTTAAAATTTTTAATATTTGAACTTGATTTGTTTATGAAAATTGAAAGAGTACTTAAACGAGCATTTAGATTCTCATATAAAAAATATAAATTTTATAAATCTAAGTAAATATACAATTGAATAAAGCATATAATTATATAAGATATAAGCTAACAAATTAATCCACATGTCATCCAGAGTCTATGGTACATATATTCTCACAAGAATGAATTTTAATATAAAGAAAAAAAAATTAAATGAACTAGTATTACAAAGTAACTTATAATACATATTCATTCATTCATCAATTGTTGAAATAATTAAGAAAAATAAANACTAGTATTACAAAGTAACTTATAATACATATTCATTCATTCATCAATTGTTGAAATAATTAAGAAAAATAAGNATCCACATGTCATCCAGAATCTATGATACATATATTCTCACAAGAATGAATTTTAATATAAAGAAAAAAAAATTAAATGAACTAGTATTACAAAGTAACTTATAATACATATTCATTCATTCATCAATTGTTGAAATAATTAAGAAAAATAAGAAAAAAATGTTAGATCAACCATAATAAAAAAGAATGAACAAAGTGATGTTCACTTTTACAATTCCATCATGTTAATTTTCAAATATTTAATAATTAATAATAAAATAAATATAAAATTTATAATTAATCTAAAGATATTATTAATATAATAATATATTACTATAAAATCTATAATTAAATAAATTATAGCTAATCAAATTTTATTTAATTATTATTTCATACATAAACGAGTTGTATCGAGCTTAACATCAAGCATTTAACAAGTTACAATTTGAACAACAAACGAGTTTCTTAGTGAACATAAATGATCAAGTTCAACTATGTTTATTTTTAGTTCATTTATGAGTTGAGTTTTAAAAAAATTTTAAGCTTTTTTATTTACAAATTTGAACGAACTTGATTTAGTCTTAATCAAGTTGAATTTGAGTTATTCATCGAGTCATTGGTTCATGTACAACCTAAGGATGACAAAACCATGGCATCTTGACCCGACTATCTTTACCAGATTAGGATTACTCCACTCTTCTTTTGCTTATCCACTTTGAGCTTTGTCGCTCTTTTGACTCGTAGACCCATATTGCAGACAGCTTGTCTTTGTTATACGTTGATTCACACTCTACCCTTATGACTCAATTAGGCTTGAAAGCATAGTGCGGACTTTACAGAACGACCCAGTTATATCATATGTTTCGTTCGTTTATGAGTCGTTACCCATTTGAGATCGTGAAAGAATCACTCTCTACTCTGTGGTTGTGCAAAAGCTTTGAAAAAAATAGGACGTTCCTATGAGATAACCATACTTTGTGACACCCTTTCATTATACATCACTTAAATGTAAGTATGACTTCTTTAATTGAAAGTATTCTTGGACATTCCCAAAGATGTAATTAGCTAAATGGGATATGTTCCTTTAGGAGCTCTTGAACACCCAAACAAAACACATAAATTTGTTTCTTTGGTTACGCGGGTAGCTTATGTAGGTATTCTTTCACGGATATTTGGTTCAAGGTGTCTCAATTTGGTCCTAGTTGGACTTCCATTTTTGTTCTATCACACGAGGCTTACCTCACATAAGCTCTTCAGGTTCTTTCTTCAAATAATCTACTTAGTATCCATCTTATTTCCCTCTTTTCCAATCGCTCCTCTTCTTAGAATCATTCTAATGATTCATATAAGAGGGTTCTTTGGAAAGGGAATTATAAGACGACGATCAGACATGCCAGCGACTCTAAGCTATAAAAAGAACCAAAAACATCTTCAAACCCTAGTACGTTGCCCTAGGATTTTTGCGCCCAAAGGACATTACATTATAAAAAAAACTCCCTTGATCGTGATAATAGAGGTTTTATTGGTGTGGGTCAGGTGCATCTTTATTTGATGGTAACATGAGAAGGCATCCAGAAAGCTAATGACGGAGTTGTCGATAGTAAAATCTACTAAGTCATCAATCTTTGGCATTGGGTAGCATTCTTTCAGGCAAGTAGCATTTAAGTGGTGATGTCCATGCACATTTTCCACTTCCCGTTAGCATTCTGGACCATGACAGCATTGGAGACCTAGGTGAGGTATTATACCTCCTTGACATAGCTGACTTTCCTCTGCTTTAGCACTTCCAGCTTTATAAGTCCGATTGATGTTGTCGTCAAGTTTCTGATTATATGTTTTAGCTATTAAAATGTATTGTTCACATTCAACTTGTGGCAGGTGACCAAGATCGATATTCCAAGCATCTCTAATTCTGACCAAGTGATGATGTCCAGATGATCCCAAATTATTTGAGCCAGTAGCTCCCTATGTCTTGCATCAAAAATTTTTTAATCATAAAATATTTTCGAGGTTCTTCTTTGGTATCATGAATCTCTAGGGTTCTCTTCTTTAACGACAATAATGATGTCATTGTAGGGATTCTTTAAGGGCTAGGTCCACGTTAGTCGTTGTAATGAGGGGCAACTTCCTTTCCTCTGCATGGAAGCAACATTGCATAGTTCCCCCGTCCCTTCTGCGAGGCTCTCCAAGATGTCTCTGCACCCTTGAAGATATCTGAGACTACCCTAGCAATGTAGACAACATTCATGTAGATGGGTCTATCTGGTACTTCTACTACCAGGTACTTTCTGTGCCTTTGACATAAGGATCCCGATGCTACAAACTCCTTCAGTTTTACTACTCGGGTCAGTTCTTCATATAGGTTTTGGAGGTGCCTACAATTTCTTATTTCATGGACATGATCTCAATGGTACCTGCATTACTTCTTCGTGTCCCAGAGAAAAGCTCCAACCGTCATTGGTGGTTTCTGTTTGAAGTATTCATTGCCTTGGATGGCGCCCATAATCTCATCCATCAAGACTCTCAACGCAGTGACCTGAGGGCCCTCATATTCGTCAAATGATTGTTCATAATTTGGATTGGTGTCTCATAAAACTAAGTTGATCACTGGTCATGGCTCCTTGTCTGACTTCCCTAATTATTATTCTGGTCAGACTCTCAATTATCACGAAGAGATCGGACGTATTCATATTGTAGTTTGATAGGCCATTTGGTGTACCCCATTTGTTTCCACGCACTATTTTGTGAGGCTCTCTTCTGCGTTTGGCGGCCTGTCTATTCTGGTTTGGGGATGCTCTCCTCAGTGGTGATAAGCTTATTGGTCATCTCCAACAATTCGACTAAATCCTAGTGCTCATGGAAATTGAGGTCATAACAGAACCTCTCAAACTTTAGGCCTTGGGCTAGGGCAGTATGTGTCATGTTAGCTCAGAGATCTTTTACCTCTATCATATCTCTCTGAAACTATAGAATGTATGAACACAAGCTTTCATTTAGTCCTTGCTTAAGCTGCCACAAGAAATGTGCGCTCTTCTTGGGTCTTTGGGAACTTGCCAACAACACCAAGAAAATTCTCATGAAGTACAACAAGCAACTGATTCTCTAGCCAACACTGAGTTGAACCACCTAATGGCCAATGATCTCAAGGTGGTGAAATGAAAAATAAATGACATTTGAATGTGTTCATAACCTTTAGTAGGCACATTGATGATTTGAATGAGGCGAGGTGGTCGTTGGAATTCGATCGACCACTGTAACCCTCAAATGTTAGAATTTTAAATTTCTTGGAGAGCTCAACCATGAGTTTTGAAGGGAGAAGGGGTTCTCCAGCTAGCGTGGGGCCTCAGTGAGCCCAAACTGATGCCTCTCCACCTGCACTGATCCAACACTGTTCTAGTACTCCAAATCTCCAGCCCTCTCCAAGCTATGGTTCATTCTTCTATGGTTGTGCGTTGGCACTGCCTCTTAATGAGGGTTCTACTCTCGAGAAGCCCGTTAGCCTCTTAGAGCTGTGACAACTCTCATGCTGTCTGCGATCTGGCCTGACACCTTATTTGCTATCTGGGTTCTCAACTCCTACATCTCCCGCTGCATGAACTCCTCCATGACTTCTCAGGTACAATTGACATTGGCTATGCCTCCACTAGTGGTATTTTTCATACTATTGTTGTTGCGCCTTTCTTCTTATTAATGACATGATTTCGTGCTCACTGCACCTTCTATGATGTTGAATCTGAAATTATCTGGGAGACACTCAAAGAATATAACATAAAAGAGAATAAAAGAGTAGAGAAAGCCCAATATTGAAATAAAATTGTGTAACCTTTATTCATGAAATGAGCCCCTGTTTATAGGAAATGAGATCGTATGATTACATATGTACCCCTAGTAAAGTAGATACGATAGGGGGTAGTTTATGTGATATATAATTATAAGCCTAGTAGCCTGAGAAGCGCCTGGCTTGATTTTTAATCCGGGTAGCCAAGGTTGTGAAGTCGATCGGGAGGTGTTGGTCGCTCGTCTAAGATGCAGGTGGTTTCTTTCATCCGTCAGGTTTTGACGAGGAATTCCATTAAATTAACTGTGCAGGATCCGTTCTGATTACCCTTTGGAAAATTCGTTGACTCTCGTTCGACATAAGGTCTGATTCCTCCTGGCTAGCGAGTTCCGGGCTGATAAATGAACATTGCGGACATCACCTTCGGGCTGCTCCTGATGGGTTCCAACTTGCCACATCATCTTCTTTAGTGGTTGTTGAACTTCATTGAGATTCATGCTGACACATTTCTTATGTACAACTATTTTTATCAAAATCTTCTTTTCAAAACTCAAATTGCTTTAGTTATGTATGTTAGTCCATTCAAGCCAATAATTTTTTTCAAAATCATTTATAATTTATATGTGATGAGATAAAACGAAATTTACCCATCATTTTGTTTAAAATAAANCCGTCGGCGGCCTCGAGGGCGCCGTCGGCGGGCTTCTGAAGAATTTTGTTCTGTAGTCTCGGGAAAAACTCGTCGTCGGCGTGGTCGAGGGCGCCGTTAGCGGTCTTGTTTAAATCTCCACATTTTGGTCCTTTTTGCTCCAAATTCACTCCTTTTTGCATTTTTTTGCTCCAATAACCCTAATTCATCATTCCTACAACAAAACATCAAAAATATCTTTCTTTAAAGTGTAATATCATTGAAAATAGTATAAAATAGGTATGAAAATCTCAACATATTTTTCTTAGGTCATAGTCGTACCTCTCTTCTCTTTCTACTCTATTAGCTTCCTTGACACTTTGGCTGGTATAAGTCTCACCTCAATTTTTTACCTACTTAAAGTCATAGTACTTTGAGTTTTCTTCTTTTTACCATAGTGTTACCGAGGTTCCCTTGAAAGATGCAATTCAGGATTACTGACATATGGCCTCTGGTCGTGTTGGGTCGACTACATTCATGACTAGGTAGACTTAGGGTCATGATAGCTTTGGATGACTAGAGTTATAATTAAGCTGAGCCGAACGAGTATACCATAGTTTGGACTTGGCTTAATACAATTATAAGTTGTTCATGTTTGGTTTGAACTTGTGCCGAGCTTTCACATATTTTTCAAACATGACTTGTTTAAATTTTTTAATATTTGAACTTGATTTGTTTATGAAAAGTGAAAGAGTACTTAAACGAGCTAAAATTTCAAACGAGCATTTAGATTTTCATATAAAAAATATAAATTTTATAAATCTAAGTAAATATACAATTGAATAAAGCGTATAATTATATAAGATATAAGCTAACAAATTAATCCACATGTCATCCAAAGTCTATGATACATATATTCTCACAAGAATGAATTTTAATATAAAGAAAAAAAGTTAAATGAACAAAGTGATATTAAAAAAGTAACTTATAATACATATTCATTCATTCATCAATTGTTGAAATAATTAAGAAAAATAAAAAAAAATGTTAGATCAACCATAATAGAAAAGAATGAACAAAGTGATGTTCACTTTTACAATTCCATCATGTTAATTTTCAAATAGTTAATAATTAATAATAAAATAAATATAAAATTTATAATTAATGTAAAGATATTATTAATATAATAACATATTACTATAAAATCTATAATTAAATAAATTATAGCTAATAAAATTTTATTTAATTATTATTTCATACATAAACGAGCTATATCGAGCTTAACATCAAGCATTTAACAAGTTACAAATTGAACAACAAATGAATTTCTTAGGGAACATAAATGATGAAGTTCAACTATGTTTATTTTTAGTTCATTTATGAGTTGAATTTTAAAAAAAATTCAAGCTTTTTTATTTACAAATTTGAACGAACTTGATTTACTCTTAATCAAGTTGAGTTTGAGTTGTTCATCGAGTGCATTGGTTCATGTACAACCTAAGGATGATAAAACCATGGTATCTTGACCCAACTATATTTACCAGATTAAGATTACTCCACTCTTCCTTTGCTTATCCACTATGAGCTTTGTCGCTCTTTTGACTCGTAAACCCATATTGCAGATAGGTTGTCTTTGCTATACGTTGATTCACACTCTACCCTTATGACTCAATTAGACTTGAAAGTATAGTGAGGACTTTACAGAACGACCCAGTTATATCATATGTTTCGTTCGTTTACGAGTCGTTAACCATTTGAGATCGTGAAAGAATCACTCTCTGCTCTGTGGTTGTGCAAAAGCTTTGAAAAAATTAGGACGTTCCTATGAGATAACCATACTTTGTGACACCCTTTCATTATACATCACTTAAATGTAAGTATGACTCCTTTAATCGAAAGTATTCTTGGACATTCCCAAAGATGTAATTAGCTAAATGGGATATGTTCCTTTAGGCGTGCTCTTGGACACCCAAACAAAACACACAAATTTGTTTCTTTGGTTACTCAAGTAGCTTATGTAAGTATTCTTTTACGGATATTTGGTTCAAGGTGTCTCAATTTGGTCCTATTTGGACTTCCATTTTTGTTCTATCACACGAGGCTTACCTCACATAAGCTCTTCAGGTTCTTTTTTCAAATAATCTCTTTTCCAATCGCTCCTCTTCTTAGAATCATTCTAAAGATTCAGATAAGAGGGTTCTTTGGAAAGGGAATTATAAGACGATGATCAGACATGCTAGCGACTCTGAGCTATAAAAAGAACCAAAAACATATTCAAACGCTAGTACATTGCCTTAGGATTTTGGCGCTCAAAGGACATTACATTATAAAAAAAACTCCCTTGATTGTGATAATAGAGGTTTTATTGGAGTGTGCATCTTTATTTGATGGTAACATGAGAAGGCATCCAGAAAGCTAATGACGGAGTTGTCGATAGTAAAATCTACTAAGTCATCAATCTTTGGCATTGGGTAGCATTCTTTCAGGCAAGTAGCATTTAAGTGGTGATGTCCATGCACATTTTCCACTTCCCGTTAGCATTCTGGACCATGACAGCATTGGAGACCTAGGTGAGGTATTATACCTCCTTGACATAGCTGACTTTCCTCAGCTTTAGCACTTCCAGCTTTATAAGTCCGATCAATGTTGTCGTCTAGTTCCAGATTATAAATTTTACCTATTAAAATGTAGTGTTCACATTCAGCTTGTGGCAGGTGACAAAGACCAATATTCCAAGCATCTCCAATTCTGACCAAGTGATGATGTCCAGATGATCCCAAATTATTTGAAACATTAGCTCCATATTTCTTGCATCAAAAATTTTTTAATCATAAAATATTTTCGAGGCTCTTCTTTGATATCATGAATCTCTAGGGTTATCTTCTTTAACGACAACAATGATGTCATTGTAGGGATTATTTTAAGGGCTAGGTCCACTTTAGTCGTTGTAATGAGGGGCAACTTCCTTTCCTCTGCACGGAAGCAACATTGCATAGTTCCTCCGTCCCTTCTGAGAGTCTCTCAAAGATGTCTCTGCTCCCTTGAAGATATCTGAGACTACCCTAGCGATGTGGACAACATTCATGTAGATGGGTCTATCTGGTACTTATACTACCGGGCACTTTCTGTGCCTTTGACATAACGATCTTGATGCTACAAACTCCTTCAATTTTACTACCCGGGTCAGTTCTTCTTATAGGTTTTGGAGGAGCCTACAATTTCTTATTTCATGGCCATGATCTCAATGGTACCTGCATTACTTTTTCGTGTCCCAGAGAAAAGCTCCAACCCTTATTGGTGGTTTCTGTTTGAAGTATTCTTTATCTTGGATGGTGACAGCGACTTTTTATATACCTAAAAATACAAAAATTTGACACCACTACTAGAAGATTTAAATCTCCGGCAACGGTGCCAAAAACTTGACAGCGACTTTTTATATGCTTAAAAATATAAGTATTTAATATTGTTGCTAAAAGATATACTTCTTCAGCAACTGTACTAAATTCTTAATAACAGTTATAGATTCGATAAATATGGACGAAATAAATATTCAATAATTGTAAAGTCACACTTTTCAACGCAAACATACGTATCGCTCAAGTAATACAGGGCTCTAGTGGAGTCCCGTTTATCGATCCCACTGGGAAGCGAGGTAAGAGGTCCTTAGTCAAATCCTAGTCTACTAATATTAGTCCTTAGTTAGGAATGTCGATTAAAATGATGTTTTATCTAGCAACTACTCCTAAATGCAAGCGTTAATGTAAAGATAGTAACTATAACTAAAAGCAAATATTAATTAAAGATAACCCTTTTTGGATGAATTAGTTTGGAGAATTTTGAGATATCAAAACTACTATTCTTATGTAATGAACTGGATAATGTAAAGGAATGAGATGCATTAAATATTGTATGTGCCAAATAGGAGCAATCCTATTCTTTACCCTTTGGTCCAAGCATAAAGAAATTGACTAATTTTATGCTTAGTTACTGAATCCATGGCTAGGCTGGGAGGATACCGGCTCTCACTTCGGAGCTCCCACGTTCCCTCACCTGAGGGCTAACATCTCTNTTCCCTAATTATTATTCTGGTCAGACTCTCAATTATCACGAAGAGATCGGACGTATTCATATTGTAGTTTGATAGGCCATTTGGTGTACCCCATTTGTTTCCACGCACTATTTTGTGAGGCTCTCTTCTGCGTTTGGCGGCCTGTCTATTCTGGTTTGGGGATGCTCTCCTCAGTGGTGATAAGCTTATTGGTCATCTCCAACAATTCGACTAAATCCTAGTGCTCATGGAAATTGAGGTCATAACAGAACCTCTCAAACTTTAGGCCTTGGGCTAGGGCAGTATGTGTCATGTTAGCTCAGAGATCTTTTACCTCTATCATATCTCTCTGAAACTATAGAATGTATGATCATAAGCTTTCATTTAGTCCTTGCTTAAGCTGCCACAAGAAATGTGCGCTCTTCTTGGGTCTTTGGGAACTTGCCAACAACACCAAGAAAATTCTCATGAAGTACAACAAGCAACTGATTCTCTAGCCAACACTGAGTTGAACCACCTAATGGCCAATGATCTCAAGGTGGTGAAATGAAAGNCCATGGAATCTGAATGTGGTTCTACTTTGTTGAGAATTACACAGCCCTCTCGGGTCTTAATACAATTACAACCAACTTTAACCCTACAACAGGTCTTTATTGTAATTTAAATAAAGTGCAAGTAAAAACCATCACATTGATAATTAAATTCACTTCTAACAAGCATCACAAAATCCTAAACAAGAATTCTACTCATTACAAAAGAAAAGTAAAATGAAAACAACAACATAATCTTCTCGTGCCATTATTTCCAAACAAGAAGAGAGAGTAAGAAGCCCATCACAAAGCACGAATAAAACATAACAGAAACTTCATTTATCCAAAGCAAATCCACTAGACAAGTATTTACAAAACCATAAGATAATGAAGAACACAATACTTAGCTTTTTCTCTTGAAAGAAAGAAGAAAATATCTCCCATAAAGTCCCCCGCTGATCCATGCAAAGCTAGAACATCTCCTTACAAATTCTCTCAAAATCCCCTCTCCAATCTCTCCAAAAGGGTAGAAATCTACATTTCTACTCCTATTCTAAGAAACCTAAACTTTCTCCACCCTTTTCCTAACATTCCTCTCACACAAATCTCCCTTTTCTAACCTAAATTCGTTCTTTTAAAGTATAGGGATGAAGTATGAAAAGTTGCCACAAGAATTCTTTCAAAAAGCGTCCAAATACGTTGAATTTCGGCCCATAACCGCCAAAAGTCGGTTCATATTCGTCTCGGGCGTCATCGGCGAGCTCGAGGGCGCTGTCGGCGAGCTTTTCTGTCATTTTTCGGTCTTCTCAAGTAAATCCCGCTGTCAACGCCGTTTTGGCGACGTCGGCAGGCAGACTGCGCAACTCCACCGTTTCGCTCTGTTTGGCTCAGTTTTAGCTCTGTTTCACCTCATTTCAGTTGTGTTGTGTTCCTAACATATGACCCTACAAAATAAGAATAAAAACAACCTTCCTTTAAATTGTAATCTCATTCAAAAATATGCAAGAAGTGTAAAAAAAATTAAGCATCCAAAAACTTATCGAAAGGTGACAGGGCAAAATATAATTTCTTGCTCGTTTTTGCTCCAAATTGCACTGTTTTTGCTTTTTTTTTCTCCAAAATTCCATGATTCATCATACCTGCAACAAAACATCAAAAATAGCCTTCTTTAAAGTGCAATATCAGTAAAATCAGTGTAAAATAGGTATGAAAATCTCAACATATTTTCCTTTGGTCAGATGACGCCCATAATCTCATCCATCAAGACTCTCAACGTAGTGACCTGAGGGCCCTCATATTCGTCAAATGATTGTTCATAATTTGGATTGGTTTCTCATAAAACTAAGTTGATCACTGGTTATGGCTCCTTGTCTAACTTCCCTAATTATTATTCCGGTCAGACTCTCAATTATCACAAAGAGGTCGGACGTATTCATATTGCAGTTTGGCAGGCGATTTGGTGTACCCCATTTTTTTCCGCCCATTATTTTGTAAGGCTCTCTTCTGCATTTAGCGGCCTGTCTGTTCTGGTTTGGGAATGCTCTCCTCAGTGATGATAAGCTTATTGGTCATCTCCAACAATTCGACTAAATCCTAGTGCTCATGGAAACTGAGGTCATAACAGAACCTCTCAAACTTTAGGCCTTAGGCTAGGGCAGTATGTGACATGTCAGCTCAGAGATCTTTTACCTCTATCATATCTCTATGAAACTATAGAATGTATGAACACAAGCCTTCATTTGTTCCTTGCTTAAGCTGCCACACGAAATGTGTTCTCTTCTTGGGTCTTTGGGAACTTTCCAACAACACCAAGAAAATTCTCATAAAGTACAACAAGCAACTGATTCCTCCAGCCAACACTGAGTTGAACCACCTAATGGCCAATGATCTCAAGGTGGTGAAATGAAAAATAAATGAAATTTGAATGTGTTCATAACCTTTAGTAGGCACATTGATGATTTGAATGAGGCATGGTGGTTGTTGGAATCCGACCGACCACTGTAACCCTCAAATGCTGGAATTTTAAATTTCTTGGAGAGCTCAACCATGAGTTTTGAAAGGAGAAGGGGTTCTCCAGCTAGCGTGGGGCCTCATTGAGCCAAAACTGATGCCTCTCCACCTGCACTGATCCAACACTGTTCTAGTACTCCAAATCTCCAGCCCTTTCTTCTATGGTTGTGTGTTGGCACTGCCTCTTAAGGAGAGTTTTGCTCTCGAGAAGCCTGTTAGCCTCCTAGAGCTGTGACAACTCTCATGACGTCTACGATCTGGCCTGACACCTTATTTGCTTTATGGGTTCTCAACTCATACATCTCCTGCTGCATGAACTCCTCCATGACTTCTCAGGTACATTTGACATTGGCTATGCCCCCTCTAGTGGTATTTTTCATACTATTGTTGTTGTGCCTCTCTTCTTAGTAATGACATGATTTCATGCTCACTGTGCCTTTTATGATGTTGAATCTGAAATTATCTGGGAGACACTCAAAGAATATAACATAAAAGAGAATAAAAGAGTAGAGAAAGCCCAATATTGAAATAAAATTGTGTAACCTTTATTCATGAAATGAGCCCTTGTTTATAGGAAATGAGATCTTATGATTACATATGTACCCCTAGTAAAGTAGATACAATAAGGGGTATTTTATGTGATCTATAATTATAAGCCTGGTAGCCTGAGAAGCGTCTGGCCTGATTTTTAATCCGGGTAGCCAAGGTTGTGAAGTCGATCGGGAGGTGTTGGTCGCTCGTCTAAGATGCAGGTGGTTTCTTTCATCCGTCTGGTTCTGACGAGGAATTCCATTAAATTGACTATGCAGGATCCATTTTGATTACCCTTTGGACAATTCATTGACTCTCATTCAAGTTCCAGGCTGATAGATGAACATTGAGGACATCACCTTCGGGCTATTGGATTTCATTGAGATTCATGCTGACACATTTCTTATGTACAACTATTTTTATCAAAATTGTCTTTTCAACACTCAAATTGCTTTAGTTATCTATGTTAGTCCATTCAAGCCAATAATTTTTTTCAAAATCATTTATAACTTACATGTGATGAGATAAAATGAAATTTACCCCATCATTTTGTTTAAAATAAAAAGTTTTACTAATGGTAGAAACAACATAAATGTTTGCATTGAAAAATTCTTAATTTTCTTAAAATAAAATCATTTCTTCCTGTAATTCCATTACCAAGCTAACATTGACTTGTAACACATCAACCTATCCCTCCTATAAAAGCAAATGCATTAATGCACTTTTGCCATTAATCAAAATTTCTCCTTGATCATCTCTTCCTAATCCATTCCTTTCCTTATTGAAACAGTTGCTCACACATCATCCATTCCTCTCCTAATCCAATTTTCATATTTTAACATCCTATAATTATTGCAATTAAAATATATTATCCCAATTAAAATAATTATTCCGAATATAATAAAATTAAAAATATTGTACAAGCTGAAATTTTGAAAAACTAATTAGAATATTTATAAAGCAATTCATTGACTATGCTGTTTGCTAGCTGCCTTATATAAATGTTATGTGCATTTACATAATTTCCTATAGTTCTTACATATTTACATATCTAACACCTAAACTTTCATATTTATATATAAGGCACTCAAATTTTTAAAATTACAGATTTACATTAAAAGAATAACTTTAAGTTAATTATCTCTGAAAGTTGTAAGACACCGTTTTAAGGCATATTTATGAAATTAAAGTGTTATAAATGTAAATATAAAAAATTAGATGTTTGATATAATGTTTAAATACNAGGTACACTTTTACAGTTTACAGCATTTTACAGTCTTTCTTGTACTTTCCTATTGCACTTTTATTTATGCTTCTATAGTCTTTCTTGTACTTTTCTACTGCACTTTTATTTATGCTTGTATTTATATACCTGCATGTATAGTCTTTCTTGTACTTTCCTACTGCACTTTTATTTATGCTTGTATTTACATACCTCCATGAGAAAACGAATATAAAATTGCATAAATCACCCCCACAACATTTCAAAAATATAAGACAACTCAAAATTTAACCACAAACATCACCAAACATACAACNATACATACATATATATATATATATATGTGTGTGTGTGTGTATGTATGTATGTATATATATATGTATGTATGTATGTATGTATGTACAATGATCCTAAAAAGACTGCTTTTGTCATCCAAGATTGCATCACCTACATTACAACCAATTCCAATATATCTTCGTGTGTAACAGTTACATTTATAACATTTACATCTTTCAAAATCACATAAAAATATCACTCTTATAAACTCTNATATGTATGTATGTATGTATATATATGTATGTATGTATGTATGTATATATATGTATGTATGTATGTATGTATTATGTATGTATGTACAATGATCCTAAAAAGACTATGCTTTTGTCATCCAAGATTGCGTCACCTACATCACAACCAATTCCAATATATCTTCGTGTGAAACAGTTACATTTATGACAGTTACATCTTTCAAAATCACATAAAACTATCACTTATAAACTCAAACGTAAAATATACATTTTAAAGCATAGATAAATAAAGTGGTATAAATGCAAAAATTAAATTTGAAGTTCTAGAAAAGTCCATAGGAATTGTGCCATGTGTATCTAAATCTTTCCAAAAAATTATAGAATTCACAAATATATATATATATAGATAGATTGTTAAAGGCATGGCCGGAAGCTATTCTACGAGCCTCAGTCAATCCTCATGAGCCNTGATCGGTGGTCCTTCCACACAAAAGAAAAGAACATGGTGTCGATAAATGTAAATACTTTTGTGTAGTGGCTCAAGGCTAAGCAATAACTAAAATACTTGATCAACCAAGGGATCTTCACTCGCTACATTTATATCCCTTGGATCATGTTAATAGCGACCAAATCCCATAAAATCAAAAATACTTTTTAACTCATCGCAGAGACCCTGATAGCAGTCTCTATAAAAAACAACTCATTGGAGTAACCTAAGGCCAAGTCTGAATTGGTCTTTATAAAATAATAACTCTTTGCAGTAGAACCCTCTAATAGCGTTCGACCTACGCTTACGTCATCCACAACAAACCCCACAACAACCCCAATAGGTTTGCCTTGACAAAATCCATGGGACTGTTACGAGAGGAAGAAAATATGACTAATCTAAGAGATATAGGCTTTAGAAACAAGTAACAGGAATAAAATCACCATTGTAAAAACCCTTATATAGGTGAAGAGGGAAATGCAGTTGCCAAATGAAAAAGATAAAAATTGAAAAACATGGAATGAGAAAATACTGATTGGTAGATCTGAAAGAACCAAATCATGCTAACATAATAATCAAAGCAACAAATTAGCATTCTAAAATTCTAAAATTTATTGCAAAAGAACAAATGTGTACAACTACATTATTTTAAGGGGAAAGAAAAAAGCTAATGATGGGGTCCAACACAATCTGAGTCTAAAAAACGATAATGAAAATACTTCTAATTTAAAGAAAAATAATGTTAAATCAAAGATTGGAAATATGCTAATCATACTACTAATGTATGTTGAAAGATTCATGGTCGCATAGAGATTATTTAACATCTTTAGCATTTTACGACAGTCCAACACATACACAGGTAATTGAAGTGATTGGTAGAGAATAAAATTTTTTACATGAAAAACTTGAAAAGGGAAAAAAGCACATGATCTATCCCAATAAGAATGATTCACTATAAGTTGATGAGTACACACATAGATGTGTCCCACAGGTGGAAAGTCTTACATAGTTCGTTGAAGTACAATGATCATGTGCAGAATGATTCATTGTGTGACGGTTGAGAGCGATTGCAATTGGGAGTAGTTACTAAGAATTTGGTGCACCATCTTCAAAGTGGGTCATTCTGCGATGTTCAAGATGATGCACTGCTCTGTAGAATGCCTTATAACTCTGTATTGTTGGCATTTACTTCTCACCACTCTTCGTTATTACATGATGTATGTTGAGACTCCACAAGAGGCTTCGTTGCAACAATTAAGGGGCGGTCGATGTTGTTTAACAATGTTCGACGGTGGCCAGCTAGTGGTGGTCTATGGTGGTTGGCAACTGTAGAAGTGGAAAGCGTTCACTGTGCCTTTGGTCTGAAATGAAACTAGAATTCGGCTCATCTTCACGAACTAGCTCTTAGTTCAACTTTTCTTCAAGTTCAAGGCCTAGATCACATTTCATGGAGGTGGAATGACTCTATTTATAGAGTGTAGGAGTACCACCTTTCAAATAAGGAAGTAATTTATATCATTCCATCAGATGCTCAAAGAGATTCCCATGATCAAAATGCATTTTTTGGACATTTAAATGCCTTGACAATGTCATAATTGAGTGATCTTGGGTTCATTGACCTCATCTTACTGATACGTTTAAATTGACAATAAACTTATTAGATTTAGAATCTATTTGAGCTTCTAATAAACTAACAAAAGCTTTCAGAAGTGGTTTAAACGCTTGATCCTACTTGATTTGACTTGGATTGGGCAATTTTTTTGTGTCATTGGGTCTGTCTAGTCGAGCCAATCAGTTTGACTGTAAGTTTACCAAATCAAAGCTTTGGATGATTTTTAATATGAGTATAAATATTTCTTGCTAAAAATGCTTTGAGATTCATGCCAATTAGCTCAAGATTTATGCTTAAAAATATTGATGATGTATCAATTGCCCCACAATTTTTTGGGTGATTTTGCTTACTCATCTAAATATTATCTAATAACAAAAATTTCTAAAAAATCTAAAAATTTGAAGTTTTCTGGCGATGACTGAGGACGATGGTAGGAGGTGGTGGAGGATAGTAAAGGAGGCAACTGGTGATGCCAAACAAAAAATGTGTTTACGGTGGTAGTGGTCGGTGGTTGATGATAGTGGGTCATGTCTTACAATGGTGGGTTGCGGTGTCGGGCAGAAAACTGTCAGTGGCCTACCATGGAAAAAGGTATAGGCTGACAGATCTGGCCTATGACACAGGCCAGTTGAGCAGGTCAGGTCAATCGTGTCCGCTGAGCAGGCTAGTGCGCTGGAATGAGTTGGTGGGTAGAAACGAGTCAGCAGGTCGGTCGGGTGGGTGGAATAGATCAGATGGGCAAAACTAGTTTGTGTAGCGTAGGGTTGTATCGAGTTACACGGTCATGTGATCAACCTGATGTAGCCCAATCCGAGTGATCAAAACTACCAGTTATGCTCAGAATTCACACGTCGTTGCACTATCTCATTCTAAGTTTGTTGGATGCCACATGATTCTTGCTAGATCAGATAATCGAGGCTATAAAAATTATGTCAATCTTGGTGTTATTCAAAAAATTGGAACAACATACCCACATATTACGTCAATAGCCACACGATTTGGGAAATTGTGCGGCTCCCACGAATGCAAGATGCCAATATCAAGGATTAAGACTTTTTAGGAGTTTTTTCACCATTTGAACAAAAAAAATGTCAGATAGAAAAGAAAAAAATATAGTGTCCCAGCTTACGTTTGTGTGATAGACAGAGCATCCTTTTACATTATCGTTAACATGTTCAAGTTAGCCAGCCTATTTTAGTGTGATCATCAGATCTTCCTTTTGCATCGTTGTTGCCTACCTCAAAGTCTCACCACCAATTTTTGGGTGATCAAGCGAGTTCACTTGGCCTACTAACTAGAGTATCCCAACCTATTTTTGTACGATCAATGGAGCTTTCTCAGCCTTCTACTTAGAGTCTCTCAGCTAGGTTTTATGCAATCAATGGACTTCCCTTGGCCCACTTTTGGGCCTCCATTTGTGTTTTTGTTGTACACTTTCAGAGGGGATATTTTACTCTTTGAGATGCCAATGGTTGGGGAACCCCATCCTACTAAAAATTAATAAATTACCAGAATCCCAAAGAGAGATTGAGGACAACCTGATGTTATTTTGAAAAAAAAAATTATTTCTCAAACAATGTGGTAATGAAGTTACGACCTTAACCGATTGAACATACTCTCCTCTTCTAGGATACATTTCCATTTACAAGGCCCATTGCAGGCCAATTTGTGATTTCTACCAACACTCATATTGATGGACATTCTGAAAGCGAAGAGGGTTAGAATTTCAAAGCATTCTTGTTGTATGAGAAAAGTCTTCATTAGTGTATGTTTTCATTCTTTTTCTCTTTTTATTTTTAAAGGATATTTCAGTTTTTCCATCATCATATAATTTCCTTTTCCGAATAAGTTCACTTCCAGATCATATGAATGATCAGAAGAAGAGAGGAACCAGAAAAGACTCACATACAAAAAAGACGACAAGTATGAGAAAGAACGTGGATAGCCTACAGGTGATAAACCTCACAAAGATAGGTCAAGTATGTCTATTAAAATAAGCTGGGAGGAGATATTGTAGCCACTTAAGCCCATTACCAGTGTGAATGTGACATATTATTCACATCACTCCATTTTTTGCTGGAAAGGAGAATTTTCTAGTAGTTATGCTGCTTCTACATCTCGAGCTTCTACTTCACGTTCTTCTACATCTCAGGGTCAGACTTTTGAATCTGATTCTCAGTCACAACTATTGTAAAGGATATTGGATAATGTTAACTACACTACGAATGAGGTATTAAATTCAGAAAATTTTGTAGCGCATATGGATGGATACAAGAAGAGACATAGTGATTATGAGGGAGAATACAACTTAGCTATGGAAAACCTTATGAGAGGTAACTAAGATGTAGTTTTTCCTCAATATCCAAGATATCCACCATATGAGCCTGCAACTCCTTGGCATAGTGATAAGAGTGATGCAGTGGATGAGGATAATTAGACTGAATTTATGATTTTGTTTGATTTTTAGTTTATGTATTGTTGTGAACTATTGATGGTGCAGTTATTCTGTACTTTTTTATTGTGTTTAAAATGTATTTGTTGAGACTGCTAGTTTTTGTTATGCTTTGTTTCATTAGACACTATTATGATGTATTCATGTTTTTGTGAGTAGTTATTATGTTTTTGTGGTAATAATATTTTTAACTGTATTGTTTAGTTTATTTAGTTAGTCTTTGTTGAACTTAATTTTGGATTTTAGGATGGTTTAAGAATATAGCTAACTTGTTACTTAAAAGCTGCAAGTTTAAAATTTACAATTTATTACCAGATATTTTTCTTTATGTTGCAGTTGTGAATGTTTGTTAGTGTGATTGTTTGCTTTTATGTTATACTCCACTGCATAGAAGTCCAATGAATCTCTATATATTAAGTAAATTAAAATTTGATCAATTTAACTTTTACTCCTATTTTTAATTTTGTACTTGCATATTTAGGATGTAAAAATTTCTGCTAGCATGTTATTTTTAGTTTTCATTTCTGTTAATATTTATATGTGATGCTAAAATTTTTTATTCTATTAAAAATTTAAGTTTGGGGGAGGGAAAAAAATTTTTCTAAAAACTTGAAATTTATTTGTTCTCAAATGTATTTGAAATAAATTTGATTTTAATTTGAAGAAAAATGGTCATGTATATGAAGTGATATTAGGGAAGTAAATATTTAAATATATAAATGAGTAAGAGAATTTAGTTAAACTTTATAGTAATGAAGAAAAACTTAAAGTTAAAATTTTTTTTTTGTGGAAATAATAAGTATAGTGTAACTATCTTTAGTAGAATAAATTATATTTTTTTTTNAATATATAAATGAGTAAGAGAATTTAGTTAAAATTTATAGTAATGAAGAAAAACTTAAAGTTAAATTTTTTTGTGTGGAAATAATAAGTATAGTGTAACTATCTTTAGTAGAATAAATTATATTTTTTAAAAAATTTAGAAGACTTAGACTTTTATTTTCAAAACTTAAATTTCTTTTATTGAATGTAATTTTCAAAAACTATTAATATGTTTTTAAGTGAAGGAAATATATCAACTCTTTGCTTTAGGAAAGGAAAAGTGAAATTCAAAATCATTAAAGACCTATCCAGATATAGTAATCATTGAAAAAAATAAAAAGAAAAAAATTAAAAATTAAAAATGGAAGGAGAAGCTTGAGGATTAGTGGCTAATCAAAAATTGGTTCCCAATTTGATCTTATNATGTTTTTAAGTGAAGGAAATATATCAACTCTTTGCTTTAGGAAAGGAAAAGTGAAATTCAAAATCATTAAAAACCTATCCAGATATAGTAATCATTACAAAAAAAAGAAAAAGAAAAAAATTAAAAATTAAAAATGGGAGGAGAAGCTTGAGGATTAGTGACTAATCAAAAATTGGTTCCCAATTTGATCTTACTAAAATATAAAATTTGAGAAACTTTAAAGCTTAAGGATATAATATGGTAAGTAAAATTATGCTTAGTAAAAATTTTTTAATTAGAGATTATAGAATTCCTAAACTCTATATTTGGACAATCTACAATATTTTTAAACTAGATAGAAACTCATATTTTCATATTTTTTAACGTTAAAAATTCCTAAACTCTAAGTTGGTCTCATTTACTAATATTTTTTCTAAATTGGCCTACTATATTTCTTAATCAAAATTTTAGTAACTCCTAAAGAAACTCATATACATCATCTACTTATTTAATATCTAAGAGATTTAAGTGTCCATGGAGGACTAGTAACATTTTAAGTTTAGGGGATTTTGATACACCTAAAATATATAAACTTTTTATACATATTTTTTAGATATTGCACTTTAATGAAAGATATTTGTATATTTTTCTTTCAGGTACAATAAAATGGGTGAAAAATGATAAAAAGGATTGAAAAGCGTCAAATTTGGAGCTAAAATGAACTGGGGAGCCTAAGCGCTCAGGACTGGCGCTTACACGTCAGTTATATAGAGAGAGTTGCGCCTTAGAGCCAGGTACCTCATGCTTAAGCGCCAGAAGTAGTTATTTGATGATTTATTAAATTTAGATGAATTTTTTAAGAGGTGTGTGAAGCAATCCTGGGTAAAAACGTGGGAAATAGCCTATGGACACGAAAATTTATTCAATTGGCTTTTGAAAAGAGACAACTTCTAAAAGATTCGTTGAATGGAGAAATATTTTGAAGATACACCAAGGCCCCGTTTGGATTTTTATTAAAGAATACTTGGATCATCAAAAGAAGAGAGCCAATCAGAGGCATGTCGGCAGTATTTTTGATTGGAGGAGTTGCCCGTTGGAAGTTGCAAGCCGCCAGAATCGAAATCTTGTCGCCCACTTCAGAAAGACATTTAATTTACATATTTATATATAGTTTAGAAAAATATGAAATCAAACTAATCCCATATTTTTCATGGTTTAAATGAAAGAGAGCTATACCTCAAATACTATATTTATCCTGAAAGATAAACACAAGACTTGAGGGTGAGGCTCGATCAAATAAACTAAGAAATATATGACATCTGTTTTATCTGTGAAACCATTTTATTTGCCGACAAGTTCCCCTATTTAATATAAAGAATTAAATATGGTTTATATTAAGTTGGGTTCGGATAAGCTTTCCCTTGTAGCTAATTACATCTTAAATGATCGGAGTCACTCAAGAAAATTCTCGATAAAAATCAGGAAATATTATCTTCAAGGAATTCAAAAAGGATAGAACTTTTCAACGAAATCAGACAAAGAGGTGTGAAAGGGGAAAGACTCAAATTTGGAACATTTTGTTTTTTGAATCCAAAGGAGGAAGAACTAGGGGAGGTCATGGATCCGGAGGAGAACCTCAGTGACTTCCCAAGCAATCCTATTGTTTGGCTTCAGTTTTGAGGAGAAATTATTTGAGTATTTCATCCTACCAATTTTATTAATTTAGGGCTTACATTCATGTGAAATAATCACACAAATAGCCTGGAAGATGTGAGGATTTAGGTCGTGACGAACGACAACCTCGAAACCCTAAAACGAGTTAGGGCTTAGATTGTACAAAAAAGCTATACAAAAGCTTAAAGATGAGTTGAGGATTTATGTTGCACTAAGCAGACAACCTTGAAATCATATGGCTTATTGTTTAATTCTAAGGAAAAAAAAATTGATTTAGCTGGGGAAGACATATTTTGCTGTTGTAGATAGCCGTGTTGTCCGCCATGCTAGCTCCAAGCTCCTTTTCGTGGAAAGTTCAAGTTTTCTAGTGTGTCAAGTTATGATGTCAAATCAGATGTACATATGGTTTTAGTTATTTAAATTTTATGGGACTTATTAAAGTTTATTAGAGCAACACCGGTTAGGAACCTACGGTTCCCTCGTTCCAGTACCACTATTTTCTATTGGATTCATTTAGTTTNCTAAACTCTATATTTGGACAATCTACAATATTTTTAAACTAGATAGAAACTCATATTTTCATATTTTTTAACATTAAAAATTCCTAAACTCTAAGTTGGTCTCATTTACTAATATTTTTTTCTAAATTGGCCTACTACATTTCTTAATAAAAATTTTAGTAACTCCTAAAGAAACTCATATACATCATCTACTTATTTAGTATCTAAGAGATTTAAGTGTCCCTGGGGACTAGTAACATTTTAAGTTTGGGAGATTTTGATACACCTAAAATATATAGACTTTTTATACCTATTTTTTGAGATATTGCACTTTAATGAAAGGTATTTGTATGTTTTTCTTTCAGGTACAATAAAATGGATAAAAAATGATAAGAGGCTTGAAAAGCATCAAATTTGGAGCAAAAATGAACTGTGGAGTCTAAGCGCTCAGGACTGGCGCTTACACGTCAGTTATATAGAAAGAGTCGCGCCTTAGAGTCAGGTACCTCATGCTTTAGCGCCAGAAGTAGTTATTTGAAGATTTATTAAATTTAGATGAATTTTTAAAAGGTGTGTGAAGCAACCCTGGGTAAAAACGTGGGAAATAGCCCATTGACACGAAAATTTATTCAATTGGCTTTTGAAAAGAGACAACTTCTAAAAGATTCATTGAATGGAGAAATATTTTGAAGCCAAGGCCCCGTTTGGATTTTTATTAAAGAATACTTGGATCATCAAGAGAAAAGGGCCAATCAGAGCCATGTCGGCAGTATTTTTGATTGAAGGAGTTGTCCGTTGGAAGTTGTAGGTCGCCAGAATCGAAATCTTGTCGCCCACTTTAGAAAGACATTTAATTTACATATTTATATATAGTTTAAAAAAATATGAAATCAAACTAATCCCATATTTATCATGGTTTAAATGAAAGAGCACTATACCTCAAACACTGTATTTATCCCAAAAGATAAACACAAGACTTGAGGGTGAGGCTCGATCAAATAAACTAAGAAATATATGACATCTGTTTTGTCTGTGAAACCATTTTATTTGCCGACAAGTTTCCCTATTTAATATGAAGAATTAAATATGGTTTATATTAAGCTGGGTTCGGATAAGCTTTCCCTTATAGTTAATTACATCTTAAATGACCAGAGTCACTCAAGAAAATTCTCGATAAAAATCAGGAAATATTATCTTCAAGGAATTCAAAAAAGATAGGACTTTTCAACGAAATCGGACAAAGAGGTGTGAAAGGGGAATGACTCAAATTTGGAACATTTTGTTTTTGGAATCCAAAAGAGGAAGAACTAGGGGATGTCGTGGATCCGGAGGAGAACCTCAGTAACTTCCCAAGCTATCTTATTGTTTGGCTTCAATTTTGAGGAGAAATTATTTGATTATTTTATCCTGCCAAATTTATTGATTTAGGGCTTACATTCGAGTGAAGTAATCACACAAATAGCCTGAAAGATGTGAGGATTTAGGTCGTGACGAACGACAACCTCGGAACTCTAAGACGAGTTAGGACTTAGATTGTACAACAAAACTATACAAAAGCTTAAAGATGAGTTGAGGATTTATGTTGCACTAGGCAGACAACCTCGAAATTGTATGGCTTGTTGTTTAATTCTAAGGAAAGAAATTGATTTAGCTGGGGAAGACATATTTTGATGTTGTAGATGGCTGTGTTGCCCGCCATGCTAGCTCCAAGCTCCTTTTCGTGGCGAGTTCAAGTTTTCTAGTGTGTCAAGTTATAATGTCAAATCAGATGTCCATATGTTTGTAGTTCTTTAAATTTTATGGGGTATATTAAAGTTTATTAGAGTGACACCGGTTAGGAACCTACGGTTCCCTCGTTCTAGTACCACTATTTTCTATTGGATTCATTTAGTTCAAATGAATTTACTAAACTCAACTTAATGAGTTCCATACTTTCATTTAGACTGTGGGAAGCCTCGTTAGCAACCGTAGGTTACCTCCTCTAAGGGATTCTCGATCATCCAATAGAGACGTCTTAATTTAGTTACAATTGTTGTTTTGTGGGTTTGTGATTAAATTTTGAGTTATCTTATATTTTGAATGTTGTGGTGGTGAATTTTATCTTGGTTGATTTTAGTTTTGGTTGACGACTATCCTAGCAATTTTGGTTTTCATGCAGGGTGACATTGTTGTTTAACATGTAGGTTTGTGTTTTTGTTCATACATGCAAGTGAGTAAGTACAGTAACCTACTGAAAAGTAAAGTATGAGAAATTAGAAATGCAGGGAAAATAAATTACAATAAAAGCGTACCTGGATGGTCTTCCTGTCATCTTCAACTGAAACTCAAAATGCATGTGAGGGCATTTATATATTAAAAGCATTTTATTTAGAGCGGGCAGATAAGTTTCCAGTGATCTACCAAATCCTAAATCATGTCTTAGTGAGCCCCTATTAATTTATTTGAGGATTATTAAGTAAAACATACTAAGTTTAGTAGACCTCCGAGGTATCCAAAAGGTTAGGGGGAAGAAGCAGATCCACGCTTCCCTCTTACCGCCTAGTGAAAAGTCTCGAGCTCATTTAAACTTATTATGTTACTTAATGATTCATTCTGTAAATACCTCTAGTGTTCAGTGAACATCGATGTTTTAATTATCCATAAGAGTAGGGTGATTATCATTTTTCATTTAATCTGAGAATTATATAGGTGAAAACCCTTAAAAAAGGTAAGTTAATGCTATTAAAACACTTCGCCAATTTTAGCTTTAACTTGGGCTTGTAGTGTTTTAAAGGTGTTCAATTTCTAGTTACATTCACTTCTCTAATCCTCATTTAACCAAATTTGATTTAGCCTAGGTCACTACTAAGCCCTTAAGACCTTGGTGGATACATTAGTAATTTTTGAAAGAAATTGAATTTTAAGTGATAGTAATTCATCATCAAAACATTTAAATGTCATTTGAACACCAAATAGGGGTATTAAATTAGTGAGTTATTAACATCCAAAATCATACCCCTAAATATAGGATCATTTAATTTAATAGACCTCCAAGTTTTAATAATTTAGGAAACTGCAAATTTATCCTTAAATTAAGAAAAATGAGGTTGGTTTTTATCAATTAATTCCTTATGTTTCAATCATCTGAACATTTTAATTAAGATCAAAGATTGCCCATTTTCCTTTCTTGAATTAAGTCTAAATGTTAGTTAAGACCAAATTTCCAAAATTATATCTCTGTCCCTAAGGCTATATCACTTCATAATTCATCAAATTTAATTCAAATGCCTTTGGAATTTTTATTCTACCTCACTCATGGGTTAATAAATGCATCAAAGGAGAAAACGTGATTTTTTTTTGAAAATTTAAATTAATTTATATAATTATTTACATGCAAAAATAAGATTTCTCAACAAAAATTCAATAAATTGACCAAGAAAAAGGCTAATCACTTGAAATTTTTATTGGAGGTACACTTAGACTAGAGAACCACTTAGACCAAATTTCAATATTTTTTGAGTTTTATTTGAATTACCATAATTATTTTAAGTTCTGGAGTATTAATTAATTATAAAATATTTTAAATGTGGAAAATTAAGTTTTATATTTTTATTAAATCTCTCTGAGGTCAAAAAACCCAGAGAAACAAATTTAACATTTTTCTAGTTGTTTTTTGAATTATTAGAATTATTTTAGTGAGAAATTAAGGAAAAACCATTTTTAGCCTTTAAAAACTATTTTAAGCTTTAAAATTCAAAATGTTCACTTAGAAAATTAGGAAAAATATTTCAATTGCTCATGAGGGCTTAGGAAACAACTTATAACATTTTCATGAATTTTATTAATTTTATGATTATTATTATTTTTTAATTATTTAAATATTTAATATATGCTTAAAAATGAAATTTTTTACTTCAATTACAATCTTATTTTTAGAAAATTTCTTCTGATCATAGAAGCTCACAAAACCAATTTCATAAATTTTTGAGTTGTATTTTAATTATTATGATTATTTTAAGTGTTAAAAGTGTCATTTAACTTAGAAAATAAAATTAGGTTATCAAATGAGCTCCATATGTTTTCAAATTTTTATGGGGAATCCTCTAAACTTTAAATTATAGTGGAGAATTAAAATAAATTCATTTAGATGTTTATTTTTTCCAAATTAATTTCCTTTGTATTTTAGGGTTTTATGAAAATTAAGTGTGTTCTTAACGACTTGGCTCATGAAATTTTTTTTTTAGGGTTCTTTGGTCATAATAAACTTACCAAAATTTTCTTGGATATTTCTAAGTAACATGCTAATTATTATAATTAATTTTTCAAATCAGATGCATAAATTGGAAAAATATAAATCTCTGTCTAGGGCTCTCCTATGACTTTGAAAAATGTAGGGAATATCCCACATGATAGAGGCAACAATATGCCAAAATATCAAGCCATGGTGAAATACTTGAATGCATGGAGAATCAAAATACTTAGAACAGTATTTAATTAATTGAAAATAAAATATACATCAAATAAACTGCAAACTATTTCTACATTGTTCTCCTCTATTCACTAAGAACTAGAATATTTTTATTTTATTTTTGTGATTTTTTTTTATGCAAAGATTTGCTTTTTCAAAGTTATGGGCATTTAAATAAATAGAAAAATCCCTATTTTTTCTATTTTAAGTGACATGGCACCGCGTCAACCTACGGCAGCTCCGAAGGTCCATGCGACGTCCTCTGGTTCAATGACGTCGTCCACCTCAGTGCTGACTCGGCCCGTTGTTCATGTATGAAGGCACTATCCAACTCAATCTTGTCCATCCATCTAATACATGCTCAATTGAACGGCTCCCCGTTATCGTCCCCGATAGCCAAAACCCGTGACCGTTAACCCTAAAACTTTAAGGTCTCACTCATTTCTCAACCAAAGTCATTTGGGTTTGATCTTATAGACTCGTCTAAGTGAGACGAACATATTCATACAGTAAACATGTCATTAAATTGGATCTATGCAAGTGTATAATCAAAACAAGCTCAGGATAGTGGGGAGGTTTATATTTTTGCTCTGAGAAGGGAAGCTTCAATCAGAGGTGTTTGGCACGTTTGTGGAGGTCCAAGGAGGCTAGGGGTGAAGTTTCTTGCCTTGGTGAAATGCCTAAACCCAAATTCGATCAAGACCGAATTTGGGTGTTGATCAAAGTCTAGGGTAGAGGCTCTCTTTGAGGGGGCTTTGTCTTCTTTCATTGTGGTGAAGGTGTGGGTAAGTTTAATTGAGATTTGGTGTAATGTGGAGGTGTGACCAAACTTGTCCTGTTTTCGGCCAAAATCGAACTCAAAAATTGAGTTCCGGCGATTGGGATTAGGGCAAGAAAGTGGTTGGTTTGCACTGAGGAGGTCTCAAAGAGGCTATGGAAGCAATTAGGCAAGCTTTCCTTGAGAAAACTTCAGCATCCCCTTTCTTGGCCATGGGAGTGAGGTTTAAAGAAAACAGCTTAGGGTGGTTGTAATGGCCAATTGAGGGGTGCATAATGATGCTTAGGTGGAGGGTTTTGAAGTGTTAAAGCCAATCAGAGTTAGACAAATTGGATGGGTGAAATTGGGTTTTGAACTCAATTTGGGGCTCTTGGTTTTGGCTCCTCCGATGACTAGGGTGGCTGACCATGGTAGGGAGGTGCTTAGGTGGCTCAGGGACCTCAGAGGAATCTGTCACAACAATTAATTTGGGTTGGTGATGGGTTTTGGCAAAGATATCTTTGACTTAAGCAATTAAGGAAACAAATCCGNGGAAGCAATTAGGCAAGCTTTCCTTGAGAAAACTTCAGCATCCCCTTTCTTGGCCATGGGAGTGAGGTTTAAGGAAAACTACTTCGGGTGGTTGTAATGGTCAATTGAGGGGTGCATAATGATGCTTAGGTGGAGGGTTTTGAAGTGTTAAAGCCAATCAAAGCTAGACACATTGGATGGGTGAAATTGGGTTTTGAACTTGATTTGAGGCTCTTGGTTTTGGCTCCTCCGATGACTAGGGTGGCTGACCATGGAAGGGGAGGTGCTTACGTGGCTCAGGGACCTCAAAGGAATCTGTCACAACAATTAATTTGGGCTGGTGATGGGTTTTGGCAAAGATATCTTTAACTTAAGCAATTAAGGAAACAATTCCCTTGATTTAGGGGACATTTGTTCCATGGCTCATCTAGGGTGGGTTAAGTGAGTCTAGCTTGTTCACTAGGATCCAAAAGTTGGTTGTAGAAGTCTTGTCTTGATCAATTTGACATTGCTAGGTCAATTTTGGTGCATGGGTTCAATTTGGGTCCAAATGGCTAAAAGTTGGGTTTAGGTTAGGCTAGCCATGACTTTGAGCCCAATTAATTGATCAACATTGTGTAGATGATTGTCATTAAGATTTTTGGTGAACGATTGAAATGATTTTGAGTTCAATTGGGGGTTCAATTTGAAGGATTTTGGAATTTTGGTCAATTTGGGTATGTTGGGCTAGACTTGGGTCTAGATTGGGCTAGGCTTGGGCTAAGTTCAAATTGATTGTTGAAAATTGTCTATAAGAATGTCATGAAAATTTTTAAACATAAATTCGGAGCCAATTTTGGGATTAGGGGAATCAATTTTGTGGAATTTGGAGGCTTGGCCAATTTGGGGCAAGTTTAGGGATTTTTTGGACTTAGGTCAAAATTACATGAAATTGAGGCTTCAAGAAGGCCAATTAAAAGTCAAATTTGATTTGTATGATTGTTATGAAGAGTTTTCAACATAAATTGGGGCAAATTGAGTAGGATATGGGGTTCAATTTAGTGGGATTAAGTCATAGCGCCAAAATTGGGGGGTTTGACTTAGATCAAAATTGAGCTCAAAGCATGGGCCAATTAAGCTTGGATTTGGCTTACATTGGTCATATGAAAGGTAAATTTGAGTTTAGGATTGAAATTGGGGGAAATTGAGACCAAATTGAGGGACATTTGAGGTAAATTTGGGGAAATTGGGCCCTTAAAGGCAAATTGGGGGTTTTTGTCAAAATGGTCAAATTGGTCAAATTGGGTTCAATTGGATGGTCCAAATTGGTTTTGGAAAAATTTAAAGTGATTTTGGAGGTTTTGGTAAAGTTTGGGGTGCCAAGGGTATTTTTGTAACTTTGGCCATTTTGGGGGTATTTTGGTAAATTTGTAATTTTTGGATAGTTTTGGCCAACTTTGGTATTTTGACCAAATTTAGGGCTCCAAAGGTATCTAGGTAATTTGGGGGGATTTAGTGGAAAAAGGCCAAGTTGAATATTTTGGTATAATTGGGCTACCAATCACCATATATGAGTCATGAACCAATGAAATCCCCATTTGGGTCCTCTATGCACTTGTCTTAGCTAAACCCTAGCCTAGGGCTAGTGGGCTTAGGGGATCATCTGCATGAGTTTCCCAAAAGATCAAGGGATCAAAGTCAACAATTTTGGGTTTAGGGTTGTCATGATTATGGGTGAGAGTGAGTGTAGGTAAGTGTAAGTGAGTGTATTAGCTCCAGACCAACACCCAGGATCAACCCTAAGGTCAAGTAGTCCTAATGGGGACTCTCCTTGAGCTCCCCCATACTGACCCCACCTACTAAGTGCTAGAGGTAAGGACTAATATGTAGAGCTTCAAGTTGGGCAAAAGGGAGTTTAGAATTTCTAATGGTGAGGGTTCCTTTTTTAGTTTTGTAGGAATAGTCTACAGGAACGTCCTATGGCTAGACCCTAGGCTACTAAAGAGAAAAATTAAACCTCAACCAAAAGTGAGTTCAACAAGCCAACATCCATCATCCATCCAAGTGACTGCTGCCACCGCCACTTTTATTTTATTTTAAGTTGTAGTTTGTATTGTAAATGAAGGAAGAGGATTCAAAGGAACTTCAAGACGTTAGTTGAGAGGATTTGAGATAAGTGTTTATATTTGTGACTACGATTGCTTTTAATTTAGATTTTTTGTTTGTTTGCATGATTTATACTTTTAAACTCACGTGTAGTTGTGTTTTCTCCATAGATTATGAGTAGGTTTCTTTATCTTTTTTCTTAAAATGATAAGTGATTAAGTGTTGAAAGGAAGTTGTGTGAAGTATTAGACTTTAATGTTGGAAGAAGTTGTGCTGATTTGAAACCTTGTACTCCATTTACTTCTTGATTTGACCAATTAAGATGTTAATACATTTTGTGAGACCATGTATGATCTGAGATGGTATTGACTCAGTCAACAAATGATAAGAATCACATATTGATTTCATGGATGAGAATGTAGTTCATGGGGTTGAGTGCAAATAAATAAGGAAATAAACTTTTATAGGTGTAGAATTAGAGGACTTTAGAGTGACAGACAAATGCCCCCAATTTGATTTATAGTTTTAGGTTTTGATATGAAATGTTAGCCCTCAGGTGGAGGGAGAAGAGGGAACTCAGGAATGAGAGCTAGTATATTCCCTACCTAACCAGTCTTCAAAATTATTCAAAATAGGTTAGTTAATGTTCTTTATAGCATCTCTAGTAAGGGTAAATAATATTATTAGTCCTATTTAGCACAACACATTTAGAATACTTCCATAATAGAATTTTCACACTTGTTACGGNATTCCCTACCTAACCAGTCTTCAAAATTATTCAAAATAGGTTAGTTAATGTTCTTTATAGCATCTCTAGTAATGGTAAATAATATTATTAGTCCTATTTAGCACAACACATTTAGAATAATTCCATAACAGAATTTTCACACTTGTTACGAATTTATGATAAGGAAAAAAATATGTTACTTATATTGTCTTTATCTTGTAAATATTTAGTTAAGTTAATTAGTTGCTTACTTTATTTTCAAATATCAAAAATTATAAAAAAAATCAAATTTTCATTCTTATCACAGTATCTTAAGTTTAAGTAAGAATATTTTGCTAAGTAGAATTTTTGTTATCTAAACTTTATAATTTAAAAAAAAAAGTGATATTGCTAGTTTTCNTCTTAAGTTTAAGTAAGAATATTTTGCTAAGTAGAATTTTTGTTATCTAAACTTTATAATTTAAAAAAAAAAAAATGATATTGCTAGTTTTTCCTATGGGTTCGATATTCGGGATTTAATTAAAAAATCTTATATTACTTAATAACGATACGTATACTTGTGTACTATCTCATATTTAAATATTATAAATGCATTCTGCTTTGCTTCATAGTAAAAAATTGTCTAGTTTTTGCTTTGGATCAAGTTTTTGACTTTATTGCAAAATAGGAATCATTAAGCATATAATCGCATACATCACAATAAATATCGATATAGAAAGTAGGGATCAANAATCTTATATTACTTAATAACGATACGTATACTTGTGTACTATCTCATATTTAAATATTATAAATGCATTCTTCTTTGCTTCATAGTAAAAAATTGTCTAGCTTTTGTTTTGGATCAAGTTTTTTACTTTGTTGTAAAATAGGAATCATTAAGCATATAATTGCATACATCACAATAAATATTGATATAGAAAGTAGGGATCAGCAACCAGAGTTGTTTGGCGGTGATGCTCAAAGTTGGTTGTGACATTAGCTGAAGTTGGCAGTGGCGGTGGTGGTTGTCAAAGGAGGCAACAATTAGTGTTGATAAAGACAGTGGCAGCCGGAGTTGGTCGATAATGGTCGAAGGTGTTGGCATGAGTTGGCTGAGACTGGAGCGGTGGTCAACAGTGATTAGCAGCTGCATGAGGAAGAGATGTTAGCCGAATTATCGATGCAGGATCCTAAGCTTCAGCTTCTTCTTTTATAGGCTCTAGTCTTTCTCTTGGCGTGAGTCTAGCACCTCAGAATCTAAGTTTCAAATAAGAAAGGAATCTGGCTTATTCTTAATCGAACGACCAGGAGAGATCCCCTTGATCGGATGACGTTTGATGAATATTTTGAGTGCNTCCTAAGCTTCAGCTTCTTCTTTTATAGGCTCTAGTCTTTCTCTTGGCGTGAGTCTAGCACCTCAGAATCTAGGTTTCAAATAAGGAAGGAATCTGGTCTATTCTTAATCGAACGACCAGGAGATATCCCCTTGATCGGATGACGTTCGATGAATATTTTGAGTGTCTTAATGATGACGAAATTGAGTGATCCTGAGCTCGTTGTATTTGTATCACTGAGATGCTTGATTTTACTATAAGCATGCTTGATTTGGAATCTCCTTGACCTTCCAATTATGCATTGAAAGCTTTCAAATGTTGTTTAATGGCTTGATATGACTCGGGTTGGACTATTTTTGGTATTGTTGGATTTGTCTCATTGGGCCGGTCAGTGTGACAATAAGTTTACAAAAATTAGAGTTTTTTATTATTTTTTAGTCAAAGTCTGCNCATTGAAAGCTTTAAAATGTTGTTTAATGGCTTGATATGACTCGGGTTGGACTATTTTTGGTATTGTTGGATCTGTCTCATTGGGCCGGTCAGTGTGACAATAAGTTTACAAAAATTAGAGTTTTTTATGATTTTTTAGTCAAAGTCTGAATATTATTTTATTAAGAAATTATATCGAGATCCCTGTCATACTGCAAGATTCGTGCTTGATGATGAAAATTTGTTGATAGCTTATCAATACATAAGTCATTAATTATAATTTATGTTCTTTAATTGTGATATTTGGTTCATGGCTCAAGCAAGTAAATAAAAGTTAAATATTCTAAGCTTTTATCAAATCTGTGATTAATGAGAGGATGACACCCATTATATCAATAATATTCAATTACGTGCATACATATATATCTATATATCTATTGTATATACTCAAATGTAATTTCAAAGCATTCAATTATAATCGATTTGACACGGCAGAAGATGGCTTTACTTTCCTGCTTAATACTTATCCGCAAATCTCAGCCCGTAATGCTTCCTTATCATTTTTTTTTCACAGTTCAAATTTCACCCTCCTTGCTGTCGAGAGTAAAGAATTTCAGACAAATTTAAAATTAAAAAAAAAAATTATTTTGTTGAATTAAAGTTAGTGATTAACTTATAATTTCTTTTCACAATAGATTTTTCTAAATTATATATATTTAATATGTGTCAATATCTTATTTTTTTAATATAAAATATAACAAATATTCATGTTTAAACGAGTGCGCACGATAACATGATACGAAATCAAACCAAGCAAATCTAATTTTTGATTGACCCAATCAATTTTTGGGTAGGATTCAGACCTAAAAGTTTGACCCATTTTAATTTTGTTATTTAAGTTGTTTTGATCAACTAACTTGAAATTTGACTCGCAAGCTAATGTAACTCAAATTTGACTTGCAAACCCAAACTCAACATGATATTGACTTGAAAAGCATGTACAAACGAGTCAATTTGATAGTGTTTGGGTTAATTAAGCTCTCGAGCCAAATTTAT
>JXCR01096910.1:4577-15927 GCA_002079205.1 Phalaenopsis hybrid cultivar | reverse complement strand
TCCCTTACAAACTCTCCTTCTCTTCTCCACCTCTCTTGTTCTCAAAATTACTCTTGTATTCACTCGGAAAGTTGTCGCATCAAAAGGCACTAACACAGTTGGATGCAACCCTCTATCGGTGTCCCACCAACTGTGGTAATTTGTTCCAGACCAAAATCCTTCAAATAGATCTTCTCCAACTCCGAAGCACACGTTGTCTCATACAGTTTGTTGTCGCTCGTTCCAAACCACTAGATATCATGCAATTCACTCCATATGATGTCACTTAAATCTGGTCAATCATGTCTGCTTATGTTGGTTCCAACCTTCTGAATGCAGAGTTATTTCTTCCAAGTGTTGTCGCTCGCATCCGTACCCGACGATGCTTGATTCAGCGACAAACGGTTTTGAGTGAAATTTCATGATCTTCTTCATCATTTCTTCCAGGGCCGTGAATCTCCCCTCCATGGACGAGAATCATCCCTCCATGTAAGAGAGATGCTCCTCCATTTCCGATCTGATTTGGCTCACTTCTTCCTCAAATATTTCCTCCAGAGCCTTTATTCTTTTGGTTAACATTACTCCAGGACAATTTTTTATCACAGAGGCAGAACACTTGTATGTTGTGATCCCATCTTTGCATGAATCTCAACTGAACCGCGAGGTCGTAAGCCATGATTTCATGGATTCCAAAATTGTAAGCCTTGATCCATCCCTAGCTTCCCAGCTAACTCGAATGGCGATTATTTTGAACGGTTTAGTCACCAACACAATGCCCTGTACACTCTGATCTTGTCATTGCTTCCCAACTAGCTTGAATCGCAACTATCTCGTGAAGTGCGTTCAAGATGGTACGTCGTGATCTGTAAAAGGCTCCCAGTTCACTCATACCGTCGATCTGGATTGTATCGCAATCTCTTCACTTCGCAACAAGCTCAGATCATGATGTTCAGTCCGAAGGTGAAACAAAAAATTGTCATTGGCTTCCCAGTTCACTAAAATCATGATTGTATGATTCCCAGTTCGCCAAATTGTGACAGTATAGCGACGTTTGGTCACTAGGGCACGTCACAATACGTCGTGATCCCGTCTTTGGCTTCCCGCGACTCTTGTATGGTTGAGATCCCAATGGATAGGTTTAACACAAAACTCCTATACGATCCCAACGGCTAGGTTTGGCATAGAACTCTTGTATGATTGTGATCCAATTGTTGGCTTCTCAACAAGTCTCGACTGTATCGACGCAAGATTCACTGCAATCCCATATTGATTTCTCTGTGAACCATTATGATTTTTCACAAAAATTTGGGCAAAAAAATATTTTATTTCATCAAAACAAAACAACACAACATGAGTTTATAAAGATAAGCAACTACAATTTGAGAGGTTGACGATCTCTCTCAAACCCTAAACATATTAGCCCTATTTATACCCCCACAATAATAACTAATAAAAGACTAAATTGCACTTAGGCCCCTGTGCAATAAAATGCCACTTGGAGATATCTCTTGGAAATTTGTTTAGGGATGTCTCTCAGCATTTCCTCTCAAGATGTCCTCTTAGCAGTCTTCACTTGACAATCCTCCAAGATCGTATCTTCTTAAGCAGGCCTCTTTAGCATCATCGCAAGCAAAAGTATCATAGATCTCACAACTACGGTGCATCATATCATTCAATGAGAGTGAATTTCGTGTGGAGTATCAATGTCAGAGAGAGACCAAAAGTCCATATCAAGTATTAACTGCCAAAGTAAGGAGGGCATGTATTGATTGATCCACCTATCACTCTAAGAGGACCTGATACTTCAGAAAGGCCACACCCATTAATTATTTTTTTCATTCTCGACTCTCTTCTATGACGCCAACACTAAAAATTGCTTCTCTACTCCATCATATAGTCAAAACATATACAATATCCAAATATCTGGATTCAACATTCGCTTATACAAAAGTGCATGCTATGCTCATTGTCCTTTCATCAAGGCGCTACACAACTACCAGTCACAACACTTCATGACGCGGGGGCTATAGAGGATCGAACGGTCTTCAAATGAAGGGCGGGTGTCGCTCCTTTGCCTTCTCTCCCCTTCCCCTCTTTCATTCTTAACACCTTCCTAATATAAGTCTTCCAAATCAGAATTTCTAGATATTTTTATTCCTCTTTCCTAAATCTGAATATCCATTATAATTTTCTTACCTTTCCTCTCATTTCCTCCCTTTCCTTTATTTCCTTCCTGGCACTTTCCTATTTTAAATCATCCTAAAATTTGAAATCCTGATTATACTTTATTCTCCTTTTTTATTTAAAATACTTTCTTATTTTAAATACTTTCCTAAAAACTAAAAATTTTGATTATATTTTGTTCTCCTTTCTTATTTTCATTACTTAAAATAAGTCTAACCTATTTATAAATAGGGGATGATGTGCTTAGAGTAGGGGGTTTTGTTTTTAATATATGAATTCAAGTTTTAGTTTCGTATTTACCCTTCGAGGGTTGTATCCCACGTCGAGATAGTGCTTCGATTGATCCTTGTTCGAGGTAGTGACTATCTCCAAGGGTCCAAGTGGTGCTCCGACTGTAGATCGACCTCGACGAGGCATTTATCTTATCATACGTTCGTTTCTCTGCGGCCATTTTAGAATCTAGCCACCGGAAACCCCTCTTCCACTGCTCTCAGCCACCTTCCTGCTCTTGTATAGCCACGGCAGCCCCTCTTCCACTACTGTCAACCCTGCTCCTTCCCTCAGGACTCTTTCCAGATGTTGTCTTCCTCGTCAACCACCTACCAGCAGCCCTTCCAGCTCCTCCTTGCCCCTGGCCGTCCCTCCCAGCAGCCCGCCAGCCTTGTTGCCCCCTCTAGTTCCTTCCCTGTAGACCACAAATGCCCTTGACAGCGTTGCTACAACAGTAGACCAACGAACTCTCCCTATAGCTTCCCTGAGGGCCATAACCACCGCTGCCCTTCCAAGCTTCCTCCAACTATGGTTCAACGCCCCTACCCTCGCTGATTTGTTGCCCATCCCTTCCACTGTAGTGAGACACCTCTCTGGCCTTCACTGCAACCGCCTGCCTTGCACCACCTCCTGGACTCCCTTTTCGTCAAGCTTTTTGTGTCTTCGTTTGTCGAGTTTTTATTTGTAATCCTATGTTTTACGTTTTTGTTTTGGGTGTTGTATTTCTTTCCTTTGAGCATTCCTTGTAACCTTGTTTAAGTCATTAATAAAATTGGGTTGTGTGTTGCAATTTAGTTAACTCCAATATCACTTCAACTCTGTAAGGTCAACATCATCATGAAGCTACAAGCCACGGTACTCATAGTTGTTATACATTCTCCATCATCAATACAAATTGGAGGTTATTGCTCATATCTACTCACTCAAGCATTCATACAAGAACAAGTTTCTATCACACCTTCTACAGCCTTGTCAAAGAAACCACTTCTCAAGTCACCTCAAGCTTTTAAGGAGTTCTCCAAGCTTGATGACTCAATGATGACTAAATCTTGTATGAATGCTCATCAAAGTTCGCAAAGCTCATTGAAGTTCGCAACTAAATCTTCTTTATGCTCCAAAAGATCAAAGTGTCATTATCCTTTCTTTTCTTTTCTTCCCACGTGATGTAATTGCTCTGCTCAGCACTTTTATCTCAAATGTAACATCATTATATTTCATAATCTTCACTTTTCAGCAGGCTTAAGAAAACTCTTTGAAGACTCTAAAATACCTTTGTTGTACACATACAAATATAGTGCACATTTTCTCTCGATTGTACTAAAAGTAGAAGTAAGATCTCCATGCCCAATCATTATAAATCTCCGCTTACCCTTCTACAGGCTATTTTCTCTCTTATTTCATCTTAAAGTAACTATAGCATTATATTTTCTCTCTCTTATCCAAACTCCAAAACATGTGCTCCCTCTTGGTAGTCTCGAGATAACAATTTTTTACTTCTCGCTAGTGAAAGCAAAGGAGCCAAATAAGCAAGGCATAAATTGCAATAAGGCCACAGAATGAAAAGCTAGTGAGTGTTAGTCACATAGCAATAGAGCCGCAGAAGGAAAAGCCATGGGTAAGTATTCCACATCACGATATCTTTCTCTTAAATCAAGACACAAGCTTGATGTATGCCATAGAATATTGAGTTCATCTGTCGTTTAAAAACTACCAAAGCAAAAGTTCCAATGAAATGCAAGATAAGAATAACAAGAATGGCATATCCACACAAGCAATTTTAATAAGAAAAATTTGCATGCCTAGCACGCAATTCTTAAGCATCTACATATCTCACACCTAAACTTTCATATTTACATACGCAGAATTTTGGTGCATTAAACATATGCATGAAAAGGGGTTTTTCACTTTTAAAAAGTGATAATAATATTATTTTTTATGTGATATTAAAGATTTGGGTGCTAGGTGTGCAAATATGCAAGCTTAGGTTTGAGATGTGTACTTACATTAGAATTGTGTGCTATGTATGTAAATGCCCCTTTCAATAAACCGTGTTTCAAATTCATGAGCAATGACTAACATCATACCAAGCATTTAATATAACTGCAAAATCTCATTGGTGATCAAATATTCACGCTTGAGGGGGAAAGACTAATTAAATTGTACGTTTCAAGGAATCAAATAGAAGATAAAAGGTATAAGCATAGCAAATTTCACTACGTTGTTAACTTACCGACACAAAACAAAGGAGTTTTCGTATCCTTGAATCCACGGAAGATTCCTTGAATAGCCAGGGAAACAACAACTGCGGGAGCCCCTAAGGCTCTTAGAGAAAGAAACTGCTGGGCTGGGCGATGCATAGGTGAAACCTGTCCAGAATAAACTTGATCAACCATCCACCATGAAAAATGAAAACCACAACAAAGCATTATTTTTTAGGAAGATTTACATACATACCACTCAATATCTATGTATTTACATATCAAAAACTATATATACCACCTTACCTATGCATGAAAAAGTGCATTTCACTTTTTAAAAGTTAAAATGATGGTACTGCTGGTGTGATATGAAAGATTTGGGTGGAATAAATGTAAAAAGCAAAATTTAGGTGTTACATAATATGTAAAGACATGAATTGGGTGGTATTTATGTAAATGCCCGAATTTTTATGAAGGAGTAATATTGAAGTCAATTACTTTTCACATAAAAAATTCCGCTTGCAGAATTCTAAGTGTTTAAAAACCCTCCATAACCATCAGAAATATGGGAAAAGATCTTAAAGTTCAAAGGTGCTAATGAGTTCTGATAAGAAAATAGTTACATGGAAGCAAACACAAGGGAAAAAAAAATTGCATCATAAACACAGAATTTAGTGAGATCAGACGAAAAAAAATCTGTCAACTTACCGGAGATATGCCCATCATATTTAGAAAAGCCCCGGTGCCCATAAACAAAGCTAAAGCTTCGACTGCCCCAATTACAGCAGCTAGCAGCAAGGCCGTTGAGACAGAAGGTAGTTCCAATTTTTCTACAATGTTGTGAGTAGTTTTTTTATTTGCCAAAAAGCCTTCTTGAGAAGCTTTATCTAAAAATATAATGGTCTATAATCAGGCATATTTAATTCACATAGGTATCATTGAGCTTGTTCGTCATCAATTGCCTGACATAAACTGCATACTTGAATTTTTTGAAATTTCTTCGGCAACAAATGAAGTTGTGACACTAAGTAAGGGAATATTGAACAGCTTTGATATGATATTAAAGATTGATACCGATACACCAGCTGCCGCCAACTCCACAGAACCTTCAAACAAAATAGCAAGAAACGATGAGCATCCATGATTCAAAAAAATAAATACAAAATACAATGTTTTGCATAGTGGAGGTTTTTCCTTCAAGAAAACTCGGGTTTCCCGGCGTATTTCACTTTTGCATATTGCACACAANAGGTTTTTCCTTCAAGAAAACTCGGGTTTCCCGGCGTATTTCACTTTTGCATATTGCACACAAACACACACACACACAGATAGATAGTTTGTAAAACATCTATCGCCACCATTAACGTTGCCTTAAGGCCTGTATGGTGCAGCGGAAGGTCTGCAGTGTGTCACTGTGCCACGCCCCCCCAGCCTCATCCTGCATTTGCTATTCCTAGGGTTTTTTCTCCTCTTCTTTTTCTTCGTTTGCCGAAACCTGTGACAAAGGTTTCCCAGCGTTTGCTTCCTTCTTCCTCCAGTATCCTCTGTCCCTCATCTACTCTTGATGGCTTTGNCCTAGGGTTTTTTCTCCTCTTCTTTTTCTTCGTTTGCCGAAACCTGTGACAAAGGTTTCCCAGCGTTTGCTTTCTTCTTCCTCCAGTATCCTCTGTCCCTCATCTACTCTTGATGGCTTTGCTCTGTGGGCCTCATCCTGCATTTGCTATTCCTAGGGTTTTTTCTCCTCTTATTTTTTTTCGTTTGCCGAAACCTGTGACAAAGGTTTCCCAGTGTTTGCTTCCTTCTTCCTCCAGTATCCTCTCTCCCTCATCTACTCGTGATGGCTTTGCTCTGTTAGGAGTATGGTTTGCACAGAGATTTTCTTTTTTGGGATGTTCCCAGTGACTACAACACTTTGTTTGCTTTGTGCTTTGCAACTTTAGTTTTCTTTTAGTCTGTTCGGTTTGTGGATTTGCTATATTCATTTTGGTTTTATTGGTATAATTGCATACCTATCACCTCAAAGGATGTTTGTGGTTTTCTCTACCCGATACCTTTCGATATTTGAGTGGGAATTTGAGAAATGGATAAGGGTTGGTGTTATATTTATTAATAGCAATGTTTCGGGTGCTACAGATTTTATGAATATTGATTGGGATTTTATCAAAAAATTTGATATTTTAGTGAGAATGTAAAAAGTGGAAGAAAGACGGTGGTGAATTTGTTAACATCAATGTTTCGGGTGATGTGTATGTTTAGGGTAATATGGATTTGGATTTTATCACAAATTATGATAATTGAGTAAGAATTTGAAAAATGGTGGTGAATTTGTTAACATCAATGTTTCGGGTGTTGTGTATTGTTTTCATGAAGAATGAATGAAAAGTGGTACATTTTGCTAAAAAAATAACAACATTTCGGGTGTTGTGTATATTTTAAAAAATGGATGAAAGATGGTGTTGTGTGATAACAAAGCTATGCCTTTTGATTTCATGGATGAATAACACTATATTTTGCTATGTATATTTCATGGGTATTGTACTTCATAGTTAAGAAGCTCATGTGACATGATGAGCTTTCTCTTGTGTATATTTTGTTTTTATTGTTTCTCTTGTGCTTTCAAATTCTGATGCCACTACTTTTTTAGTGTTGTGTTGGCGAACTGTGGTGTGGAAGTGTTCATGTGTGGTGTGGATGGGGTATGCGTGGTGCGGTGGGGAGCCGTGTTGTGTGGATGTGGTGTGTGATGCGGAGGTTGTTGTGTGTTGTGCGGAGGTGGTCGTGTGCGGTGCAGAGATGGTGGTGTGTGATGCGAAGTGTAGGGTGGTGGCGTGGTGTGGAGTGTAGGGTGGTGGTGTTTGTTGTGTCAAAGGCTAGGTGTTCCGTGGAGTTGGTGGTGTGTGGTGTGGATGTGGTGTGGAGGTGATGGTGTGGTGTGGAGGTGGTGGTGTGTAGATGTGGTATGTAGGTGTTGGTGTGGGGTGTGAATGCGATGTGGAGGTGATGGGTGTGTAGTGTGGAGGTGGTGGCGCGTGGATGTGGTGTGTAGGGTGGTGGTGGTGTGTGGAAGTGGTGTGTCGAGTGGTGCAGAGGTGGTGGTGTTTGGTGTGGGGGGGCAGTGATGATGACAATATGACAATGTTACTTTCTTTTTTGAGATGTGGTAATTAATTTGTGGCAAAAATTTATGTTCTTTAATTCTTTTCATGTTGGTAACACAATGGTTAAGACAAAAGAGCTCGGTTCATCTACAATGTGGAATAAAGAAGCAAAACTAATTTTTTGCAACCTCTGTGTTAGGGAGGTGGAATTAAGAAACAGGCCCACAATCTATATAATAAGAAGGGCTAACAAAACATTATGAAAAAAATTCAAGGAAACTACAGAAATGGAATACGATAGAATGCAATTGAAAAACAAGTGGGATCAATTAAAAATAAGACTAGAAAATTTGAAAAAAATTGAAATGAGGATCCACTGACTTGGGTTGGTATCCGATAAAACGAACAATTGGTGCTTTGGAAGAATGGTGGGTTGAAAGATTAGAGGTGAAAACTGATCAAACCTATAGAACATGATTTTTTTTTCTCATATATATCAACACATCCATCTCTCAGTACGTTGCAGGTGGTGCCAACAGCAAAAAAAAATCAAATTCAGTGGTGTTGGCCCTGAGCTAGAATAGAAATTGAATTGTATTATTTGGTGGAGTCGTGGCAACAGATGATCAAGCATAGGACCCTAGTGAGCGAGGGATTGTAGGCATAGCTGAGAACTTGGATGTCGAACGAACAACTGACTCCAAAGAAGGCCCATGCCCGAACATCAATGAAGTTGAATCCACTAATCGATCAAAGCATCCGAGGGTTGAGAAAAAGAAAAAAAAGACATTTAACTTTACAACTAGTTGCTCCATGCACCAATGACCTTGATAAATCACAAACAACTTCCATCCAGCAGATTATGATAACGTAAAGGTTCTTAATGAAGATGACCCCTAACCTTAAGCTCAACTATTTACTTTATTTTCATGACAACAAGAATGCTTGAATTTCATTATTTCTCATCGGACTATCTGTATTTGTTTTCCATTAGGAGAATTCGGTTTTTGCCTTGGATAGTTGTTTTTCTTCAAGACATTGTTAATGCTACTATGGATGTTTGTTTTTTCGTCATATAATTTGTTATTTGTTTTTACAAGTTTATTTATGATTGTTGCTTGTTTAAAAAATGCTCTAGCAGTAGCTAATTTGGTGATTCTAATATGTGTTACCTAAATTTGGTCAGATAAATATTATTCAATCGATGTTGGATGCCCCTTACAAAGAGAGTTTCTAAAGCCATTTCTGAATATCAAATATCACATTCTTGATTTTGAAAGATCTAACAATATTGCTTGGCATGAAAGAAATGTTTAATAAGAGATGTTCTTCTTTGTGCGATGTCATTGAAAGAGCATTCAGAGTGTGGAAGATAAAATAGGTACTGCGGGATATGTTGATATATACATTTCCTAAACAAGTGCAAATTGTGGTGGCTAAAATGCTCTCCACAAATATATTCAAAGACATCCTTTGACATTGACTTCAGCAGGGCTAGCGAAGATCATTCACATGTCCTAACTGAAGCATTTGAATATCACCTAGGACAAACTTTTTAATATGCAGAAGATGACTTACCTGAGAGTTGCACCGAGGATGTGAAAGGCGAAGAGGAAATGATAAAGTTGAGAAAGCGGATTACAGAAGTCATCGTTAGTTGCTGAATGAACCTATTGTATTTTTTTTTTTCTACTTTATTTGCAATGGGTGGAGAAAACTTTTACTATTTGTTGTATAGATATTTTATTCAATCATCTATATTTTGAATTTTAATTTTACTTCTCACTCTTTTGCGTGTATTCTTCCCTACTTGGATGGTCGATGAGGCAACTGTGGATATGATATGTAATATAAATATTTATTGTATGTTTTTTTTTTTAATTTTTTGGAGGTCAATAATGAGACATTCGACCTTAAGGGTTCTTCTGGATGATCTATGTTGCTGGTTCCAGTTACACGTGAAATCCCATTGAAAACAACCAAGTTCCTCTCTTTTTTCAGTGTTATTGCTTTTGAGGCTCTTTTGGATAGCTCTTTTTTGTGTGATATGCATATGTGACACGTACATGGTTTAAAGGCAACCAAAAACCATTTTCTTTATAAAGTCTATTGTCTTCTTGTAGAGACAAATTCGTTGATTTATACTATGTTCTATGAGACCTCACGATTTAATAAAACTTGCATTGATTAATTATAATATTTTTTTGCCAATATTGCTTCTAAGGATTTGTGTTTTGTTGTTTTAAAACTTTAGAAATGATGAGCGCGAGGACTTCCGGTACCTCCAGAGCATTGTACTACTACTGTAAACTAAAATGTACTCAGCTTACTTCACAACAGCCACAATTTTGCAGATGTCGATGAGAAGAATAGAAAGTTATGACTTCTTTAGGTGGGTAGATGGGTTGGAGAAATCAACTGTCGACAATGATCGGGCGTGGAAAGTTTCCTTGGAGAATGACTTATCTCATGACATAAACCAAGTGCATTTTAAAAATAATATTATCATATTATTAATTGTTAATTGAATTGTCCTTTTTTTTATTTTGATTATCGCGTTACTCACAGTTTTGCGGCATGTCTGTTTTTATTTTATAAAGTTCAAACTAGATGTTTGCTTTTAAGTACGAAGCGTGTTAGTATGAACAATTCTGTTATAAACAGCATTATAGTACAGGGGCAGCAATGTCGATTGTTCAGAAATAGCTGCAGCATAATTGCTTCAAAACTGCAGAAAAATAAATAAGCAGCGAACTTCTGCGCAGCAANAGTACGAAACGTGTTAGTATGAACAATTCTGTTATAAACAGCATTATAGTACAGGGGCAGCAATGTCGATTGCTCAGAAATAGCTGCAGCATAATTGCTTCAAAACTGCAGAAAAATAAATAAACAGCGAACTTCTGCGCAGCAGCTTTTTAATAAGCTTCAGTTGCCCCAAATATGCCCTTAATTACTTGGAGTTGGCTTATGAATCGATTACGTCGGTGTCTAGCCTAAGGGCAATTCTGTCTTTTGTGCGCCTAAAAGCCATTTTATCTTTTTTTATTTATTATTATTTAGTATAAAAAGGGCTAATATATTTAGGGTGAGATTATTGTTGTGAGTCTTAGGCTTAAGGTTTGGGAGAAGTTTCCTACCTCTCCAAGAGATCGTCTACCTCTTGNAATATATTTAGGGTGAGATTATTGTTGTGAGTCTTAGGCTTAAGGTTTGGGAGAAGTTTCCTACCTCTCCAATTATAGGAATTGGGAGAGATCGTCTACCTCTCAAATTATAGGTGTTTATTCTTTATTTTATATGTTTGTGGTTGTATTGTTCTCTTTGGAAAAAATAAAATATTTGTTTTGTCCTAATGTCTATAGAGAAACCTATTAAATTGGTATCAGAGCAAGATTATTGAAAGAAAACACCAAATCGCTGCATACCAAGTCAGACAGAGGGATTCGACTATGGAAAAACCAAAAGACAGATTTTCGTACCTTTGTCAAGCTGGGAAGAAGCACACATGATCGTGGTAGGAAGCCAATGACAAAATTGACAAAGTTGCAAGGATCGTGACACATTCTCGGCGATACAATCATGATTTGGAACTAGCGTCATGAGGATCTATTGTACAGG
>JXCR01096906.1:0-10974 GCA_002079205.1 Phalaenopsis hybrid cultivar | reverse complement strand
TAATGCAAAGTACCATTATTAAAAAGATGACCAAAGATAAAGCCAACCTAAACTTTTGTATTCAAAAGGGAAAACCCTTTGGTATTGGAAAACATCATTTGCTCTTCAATCGTTTATATAATTGAGGGGGGATCCACCATAGGATTAGGCCACTCGTCGCTTATTTATGTCTAATGTTCTAAGACAAGTGCTTTTGGGGAAGTTTAAAAGAGTAGGTGTTCCTTAATCATCCTATGACTAAGGATACAACTGCATCATATAAGAGATCTAAATATGAGACCTATGAGAGATCCTTTCGTCTTTTCACTTCTAGAGCTAGACCTTGTACTACTTTGTTGAAAGGTTGAGTGAGATGAGTGNATCATCCTATGACTAAGGATACAACTGCATCATATAAGAGATCTAAATATGAGACCTATGAGAGATCCTTTCATCTTTTCACTTCTAGAGCTAGACCTTATACTACTTTGTTGAAAGGTTGAGTGAGATGAGTACATTTGCATCAGACATGCAAAGGTGGCAAATGGATGTGTCAAAAGTTTGACCACTACATGGACCAACATAAGTAACAGTTTGCTCGCCAAGATGATTTCAACTCAACTCTAGTAAACATGTATTAGCACTGACAACTGAGTGCAGATCCTAACGTGATTCAATCCCCCCCTCCCTCAACTCAACCCATGAAGGAAGAAGCGCGGAGAAGATGATGAGGGCAAGGAGGAGGATGATGATGAGTGATTTAAATATGTCATGCTAGCATCTTGCGATTATGCTTGCATTTTTCGGTGTGATTGAACTTTTCATGTAAATGCATTTCTTTCATCTATACGCTGTTCATATTTTTAATAGTGGATGTTATCTTTTTCAATTAGCAAATGTTCATTTTCAGCATTTTTTTTTGTTTTAGCAAGTCATTGTATCATGTTTGCTTGTATTACTTTTTATTCTTATTTTAGTACTTGCATTGTGATATATTGTGAAATAAGCTTCTAGAAGGTATAATTGTGTTTGTAGTATAAATGTGTTCGTACTATTATTTTAATAATAATAATAATAAGAGTGTGTGTAGTATATATTTGTTTGTACTTTTATTTTAATTTTAGATTACTATATCAAGAATGTGTGTTTATTTTAGTTTCAATTTAATTAATTTTAAATCTCTATGAAAATAATCCCCATAAAATTGAAATTATTATGAGCTTTTTTTTTAATTTATTATCATTATATAATCATGTAATCAGGAAAAAAAATTCAAAATAATTTCAAAATGTCATAAAAAAAACTATGTAAATATTCTTTGAAGTTGCGAACAACCAAAGAATAATTTCATATAATTTTAATCCAAATTTCAATTTTATTCCATTTTCTAAATTTTGTTATATTTTATATTTTAAAAATTAATTAAATTTTAAATTAAATCTAATAGTTTAAGAAAATCATCAAGGAATAGACTATTGATGCTTTCCTAAAAAAATTAGAAATTATTTAAATATTATTTAATTTTCTATGATTTTATTTATTTATTTATTATTAAAAAATTATAAATTAACTATTTGATTAAATTTGTATTTTCATAATTTTCCTAATTTCTATTTCAATTAAAGTGATTATTAATTAAAAAATTATTTAATTTTCTATGATTTAATTGATTTATTTATTATTAAAAAAAATTAATTAACCATTTGATTAAATTTGTATTTTTCATAATTTTCCTAATTTCAAGTTCAAATAAAGCAAATTATTAATTAAAAAATTAAGATTTATTAATTTTGTCACTAGAAGAACCCAAAATCTCATGAAAGTCAATCCCATGGTTGGGAATAGCACCAAGGATAATTTCCAAGCTTCATAGCCATCAGGGGATTTTTTAAATATATTTTTATAATTTTTTTCTAATTTTTTTATTATATATATTTATTTAAATAATTAAAGAAAATTTTAATTTCTTTCCAAGATTAATTCTAATTTATATTGCTTGGACTCTAGATTTTATTAAAAATTTTTAGAAGTTGATTTTACATTTTCTTTTCATTTAAGAAAAAAAAATAAAACCTTATAACTTTTTTATCATTACTAATAAGATAACACCCAAAACTTTATCATTACACATAAAAGTACCAACAGTACTTATCTTCTTAAAGTGAAATCTATATTTTCAAGCACACACTTTGGAGAGATTATCGCGTCCGTCGCCCGGATGCCAAGCTGCGCCCGAGCAACGGCTGGCGTCTGATACAGCGGAGGTCGAACTGTATCACGGCTGTCGCCCGGACGCAGGACACAGCTCGACGTCCGGGCAACGGACGTAATAATTTTTCCACACTTGGAGGCTGATTATACCACCAACGTATTATACATGTAAATATAAAAGCTTTAGGGGTTAGATATGTAAATACATAAGAATTGTGTAATTTCCCCTAAAATTCACCCATTCTCGATACATAAAAAAATTAGTTTAATCACATAATAACAAAACTGTCAGCTCTAATTGCTTAATCAACTAAATAACAATTTTTGTTCTTTCCCTTAACCACATTAACCTGATATTTTAAACTATTAAAGTTGAATGAGCACAGCATAATTCAAAGTATTTATGGGAATCAAACAGAAGAAAGAAAAGGATGCCTAAAAAACTAATTAAAATACAGTAAAAGAGCTCACCAGGAATCAGCCATCGCTAGTCAATGTGAATGCCAATAAAACACAGGCGAGACTGAAGGCCGTGGCAAATACTGCAAACACATATATCATCCACTGGGGGAACCCTCCCTGGTTTTGGCCGGCCAACTCCACTTCCTTCAAGAGCTCTCTTATCTCGTCGATGTCTGAGTCCTTCGCGGCATGGTTTAGTCTGCCTTGGAGTTCGTTGAGCTTAGCAAGCCGTCTGGACTTAGCAACGTCTTGGTTCGACCATATAAAGCCAGTCATCTTCCACAGAAGAGCACCAACATAGATAGCAACAACAACGTCCACGCTGTAATGGTGTCGTTCACGTATCTCCCTCTGTGCGCTATGGAGGACAAGAAACCAGATCAAAGCAGACGTCCAACCTCCATATGCTTCCTGGAATAAGAAAAATGTAAAATAAATAATAATGGGTATATGGTTTAGCTGTTTGATGATAAGTCCACCAACTAAAGGTTCGGTTGGCAAAGCATATGCCATATTGATATGTGGAACTAAACTAATTTTGATGTTTTTAATAATCAACTTTTGATTATATTGGATGAGCTTTTGGGAGGAGGAGCTAGAGGAATGGGGACTTAATGGAGTATATATTAATTAGCTTGTTTCATTTTACATTTTATATTTGTATCAATAAGAGTTTGACATTTTAATATGAATCAAGTTGCTCTAAGACAGAATTCTATTTTATTTTTTAATCCTTTCCCGATGTAATCATAATATTTATTTATAAACAACTAACAATGCGCAATTAAAGAAGCTTGCACTTATTGATGAAATATTATGTAATTCATGAAGTTTGTGGTCCACACCTTAGTATTTATACCCCATACTGATAAGTAAAACAACCGGTCCTTAACATGTCCTTTCAAACAATGATTATAACTACATATATCTAGCTACTTTCCCACACTTATATTACTATGTTTACAAATCTCAAAACATTGGTACATTTCAAACTTAACAATAAACTCTACATATTTCACAATCTTATAAATGATATTCTAAGAAAATACCTTTTAAATCCGCTGTTTTTTGGACTAGACCATCGAAAATTATTATGTATAAGGTAACTTGGATCTTGATAAGAGTTTTGAAATGTTAGAGCCTGACTTTAAATTTGTGCCTAAACCTGAGTTAAATTTATTTGCAAATATTCTAGATAGTTTTGTTGAGTTTCTTTCGATTGTGCATGAAAAGGTGGCATTCCTTCTTATTATTTTCTTTAGCAAAGAGTAGTTCCTATTCAGCTTTGTTACCGGCATAAAATTATGGATGTTTGGATTCTATTTAGTTACCACAACCACTACCACATAGCAACCTCACAATTTTCATTACATTGGCACAGCCACCATTACTTACCCTATTTGTCAAAGATTGTTAAAAAGACACAACTAAGACATTCATAAAACTTGTGCCATCATTTCAAAAATTTAATCGAAGAGTTTATAATGTTCCAGGTTTGTTAGTAGACATACACAAGTGAATGCCTCTGCCACCGCAGACATCACCCTCAACTTTTTGAGAAAAACTTTTTTCAGCACAAGTAAATTGTTGGAGCAGCATTATAAATTTGAAGCTAATTTTTTTAGTTTATGTTTTAATTTTCATCATGCTTTATACTTCCGCCGTTAGTTGTCATCATGTAAATGATTAAGACTAAAGCGTCATTTTCTTCATTTAGAATTTAAATCTCTTTTGAATATTTGCATGTCTTCCATTGACTTGCTCTTTTTTATATATATATTAAGAGACCAATCATAATATATAATGGAAAATAATGAATGAAAAGGCCTATTGAATCAAGCTCTTCAATCCTTAGGGTGGTAAGCTAGCTCTCCACTTCTAAGATCTGTGTCAAAGGTTTCTTTCATACCCTTAACCTTAGTCGGTGCCAAGAGTCTGCCCCAACCCTCCAAGTGGTCTTTGACTCTTTCTACCACCTTTTCCTTGGGTATTCTGTGAATTTCTGAAGTTTAATTGTCGATTTCTACATCCACTTTGATTCTACACTAGAAAACTTCATCACGTGTTGAAGTCAAATAGATCTACCCTAAAAAAACTGAGATATATTTTATCCTAAGTAGAGACCGCATGTCAACAAATGATGAAACCTTACAGGTAACAATAGAAAAAAAAGACTTCATCAGGACAATTCAAATGAACTTCCTTAATTTAGCCAGCTGCCAGAATNATAGAAAAAAAAGACTTCATCAGGACAATTCAAATGAACTTCCTTAATTTAGCCAGCTGCCAGAATTTAGTTAGTTGTGTTTATTCGTAACATGCAAAATACAAGTGGTTTGAAATTATAAATATCTAGCAAGAGGGCCACTAAATACCATAGATTCTAAGAATTACAAAAAAAAGAAAATTTCGATTGAATAGAATCAAAATCCTTCAATTGAATGGAATCAACATCCATTTTGAACTAAATAACTTCCATGAATGTCAATAACTAATCCCTCACTAATCACAACAACTTCCAAAACCAACGTCATGAATAAACTAGGACTGCANACATGCAAAATACAAGTGGTTTGAAATTATAAATATCTAGCAAGAGGGCCACTAAATACCATAGATTCTAAGCATTACAAAAAAAAAAGAAAAATTCGATTGAATAGAATCAAAATCCTTCAATTGAATGGAATCAACATCCACTTTGAACTAAATAACTTCCATGAATGTCAATAACTAATCCCTTCACTAATCACAACAACTTCCAAAACCAACATCATGAATAAACTAGGACTGGGACACTCGCTAGATAATGTAGTAAACTTAATCAGCATCAATCTCACTTAGTAATCAAAATTCACATCAGTTTCAATGAAAAATTATTTCAATTTTCATTAATGTAGAATCCAAACTGAAACAATAAACAAAAAAACCACCAGTGTAAATCTTCTAGCTTGAAGAAAAAAGCATAAAAGAATTCATTGACCTTTCAAGCTTCTGAGTAACAAACATATAACTATGAATGTAGTCTAACCCTCCTAGTTACGTAAAACATAAAATACCATGTCGTATTATTCCATTCTCCATAAATTGAATAGCATAAAAATCAATATGAAAGATCAAGCAAACACATCCAATTACTAAAACAACACTAGTTTCAGGGATGGGGGCATACCATCCATGCCATAGCCGTCAACACCGCCACAAGCATGTGACCACTGTACATCAAGTCATTGCAACCACCACCAGCTTTCTTCAACAATTGGTACCATGTAGATCCCTCAGCGACAGTAGGTCTTAATATATCAATCAAAAAACTCATCTTTCCCCAGTCTGGCTGATATTCCACGGGATAATCCTTAACAGTTGCTGAAAATATTATAAAAAATATATAAAGCTAAATTATTTTGAGCCATCAAGCATCATAAACCTAAATTTACGTTGTACATTACTCACCAAAATGATTATCACTTTGTATTAACCTGTGAATAGCATTAGAATCAGAAGCATATGGCACATAATATTTTTGAGCCCAAGGGTGTGGATGTGCTGGGATAGCAAATCTTGATGATGCACACCAAGGTCGAGCTGAAGGAAGAATTGTAGACACAAAGGTTATAGCTCGTAGAAGACGGCCTATAGCCATTGTGAACATGTACCTTGCAGCAAGTCCTAAACCTGGGGCCTTAATAGAGTTAAATAATACAGAGAATCCTAACATAATGAATAGCATTAGAAAATGATGCAGCCCAACAATGTGAGCTCGAAGTATATTGACCACCAATTTAGGAAGAGTCTCATTCAGTGATAATAGCAACCATTGGCCAGTATCAGGAAGAGGAGATGCTGATCTGACACAAAGAATGGATGACTATCAGCCTTCTACTGCAATTAAGTTATACATGAGGGAAAAGTATTATAAAAATTTTCATGGTCATGCCAATACATCAATGTTAGGTATCTTTATCCAGAAAACAGAAGTCCATATCAAAAGAAGCAGAAAAGCATTAGCAAAGAACCTTGACTACTCCATGGGAGAAAAAAGTTAAAGAATAGAGAAGAGATGAACATGACCTAGAAGTACAGAAATGAAAGGAGATAGACAATAAATGATATGTAACTAAACAACAGGAGGAAGAAAATAAGAAGTAGAAGATGAGGAGGAACTTCAAGCAATACTTAACAGCAAAAAAAGTTCCTACTCTAAATAGTCCTATCTATAGTTAATAAAATAAGATGAACTATCAAAATAAATCGAAGGAACAAAATAACGTTGAATTTATTAACCACTAGATTCCTATCCAAGTCATGTCCTAATCATTTACTTTTGTCTTTAATCATCTTCGTGACAATAAAAGCAGAAGACTTTCCCATTTTAAAAGATTGTGTCGGAGAACCTTATGAATCAACCATAAGCCAATCATTGATTATGTCCGTAAAATGATCATAAGCATGTAGTTAACACGAAAGAACCAATACCAAAAGTGAAATTGACTGAGCATCCACACTTTCAACAAATAGAAAATATAGGAGGGCAGAAAATGTCATGATAACACCAATAATTCACTCTAAAAATTATTTAGTAGTAATAATTGGTAAAAAATCATATATTCATATATACAAGAACTAGAACCTATCTTCAGCTCACTTGCTTGTAGTTACCTTTGAGGATTACTATGAAATCCTTCATAGTGTACAAATGCAAGAGCAAAACAGCATTCAAGTCCTTGATTTCTATAGTAAGCAACAATAATGAGCATTATTTAATGCAAGTAGTTGTCTTATGTTATTTAATGAGCATCCACACCTTTAGCAGATATAAATTATTAGAGGGCAGAAAATGTCATGATAACACCAATAATTCACTCTAAAAATTATTTAGTAGTAATAATTGGTAAAAAATCATATATTCATATATACAAGAACTAGAACCTATCTTCAGCTCACTTGCTTGTAGTTACCTTTGAGGATTACTATGAAATCCTTCATAGTGTACAAATGCAAGAGCAAAACAGCATTCAAGTCCTTGATTTCTATAGTAAGCAACAATAATGAGCATTATTTAATGCAAGTAGTTGTCTTATGTTATTTAATGAGCATCCACACCTTTAGCAGATATAAATTATTAGAGGGCAGAAAATGTCATGATAACACCAATAATTCACTCTAAAAATTATTTAATAGTAATACTTGGTAAAAAATCATATATTCATATATACAAGAACTAGAACCTATGTTCAGCTCAATGTGATGGGTCCACTTGCTCTTGCTTGTAGTTACCTTTGGTGTACAAATGCAAGAGCATAACAGCATTCAAGTTCTTGATTTCTATAGTAAGCAACAATAATGAGCATTATTTAGTGCAAGTAGTTGTCTTATGTTATTTCACAAAAAAATGAATGGAATGGAATAGATCAACGTCTTCATTAATATCAAAGTCAATGGAGAACAAGCAAAAAAAAAAAGCTATACTGTGATTTGAATTGTCACAGTGCATTAAAGAAAAACAAACTGCAAGAAGAAGACAAGATAATTATAATTAACCTTATTTAGCTAAAAAGTTCCTCTTGCACTACAGATAAGGCCAATTTGAATTGAAATGTTGGTTCAACAAAATATTTTTTTCTAAAACCAACACAAAACTAGATTACAAAGACTAAAAAATATCTTAAAAATCAAACTAAATATCCAAAATTCTAGAATCACAGTCATGATCATTTATATTTTTATGTTCCTATGAGTTCCATAGTGATGCATTGTGTAGGATACACCATGAGCTCTTTCAAGTGGACACATGCCATGCAAGGTTAGTCTTCGCAAGTAAGCTTTACTTCCATAATGTTTGTACCTCCTTTAGGCAAAGAGATGCAAAATAAAACCATATTATGTGGTTATGTGCATCTCTAAAGTGTAAAAGAATTCAACCATGAGTACTTACAGGCTAAACCAAAATCATAGCATAGCACCCCTTGCTCAGCTTTGAGGCATTTATGAATATAATTCTTGTCCATAGCTCAATTCAAACAGGTTAAATCTAAAACAGGAGAAATGTGTCCATTAAAAGTTCAATACGAATCAAAACACCTAATTTCAGATAGATCCAATAAGTGTCCAAATTTGTTTCGGGTTTTAAGTCATCCAGATGTTTTCAAAGTATGCTAAGCTTTCAGTATTGATACATCATTCAAATCGCCACTAACCATAAAAAAACATAATTTTAGCTCAGAAAGTGACTCAAGAGCAAACATAGAGAGTGGAAACTTCTCCAACAATTCAATAATTGAAGATGAAAATGCTTAACCTAGCAATCCTAAATCTTGTATCAAAATCTATAGCTTTTTTCTGTGATACAATACGTCAATATCTTTCCAAGCAGGATAACTCGTGCATTGAGAACGCTCTCTTTGCCCTCCAGCTTCTAGATTCAAAAGCAGTTAAGCAAAGAAGAAGAAAAAAAGTAAACAAATATGCCAATCAACCAAGTTCAATGAAACCTTCATTACATGTGCCAATCAAGGCCGAGCACGGCGGTTGAGAACCTAACGGAGAGGGCTTCAAAGAGAAAAGCGGAGAGCATGACGATAATGGAAGCGATAAAGGGAATTGCTGCACGGAGCTCCACCGTCCAATTGCGGTAGAACGGTACACGTGAAAAGGCGGCGAGGGCGAGCACGATCCAGAGGGCGGGCTGCAGACGCTGGTGCCATGAGGGGGACAAGTATCGGAGGTAGTCGATCGAGACGTAGGAGATCGCTGCTAGGCCGAGACCCCCCTTTGCTGTCAGCAGGCTCCGTGAAGAGCGAGCGCCACTGTCATTCCTCCCCATCGGCATTCCCCTTTCCTCATCGAAGGTCCTCCCGGGACGGGTAAAAGGTCAGAAAGGGGAGGGACCGAGCACGAGGCATCGGTCTTCCGGGCGATAGCCGGACCGCTCGGAGTCCAGCACGCCCCCGACCGGTTCGACCGGACTGGCCTATTTCAGTTTTGGAAGTGGATGGGGTTGAAATTATTCAAAATGAAAAAAATAAAGAATTTTGATGAAACATTTATAAAAGATAGAAAATCATTTTAGTGAGATTGTGCAAATAGATTATATTCTTCTTACTTCAACATTGACGGGTAAAATTTTTAGAAACTCCGCTTGAGGCAGCAGTTTGGTACCACACCGCAGTTTTTTATGTTTCGATAAACTGTATTTTGACAGTTTTTTTAAAAAATTGCCGTTGAAATATGTGTATTCCACCTATCTTGTCTAGGTACGGTTGCAATTTTCTAGTTTTTTTATTACTTTTTTTTTAAAAAAAAGAAATTATAATAGCCAGTGTAGTTTTTTAAATATTAAATTATTTTTAGTTGTTTCACAGTCACTTTTTAATAAGCTGCAGCTGCTCCAAATAAACCCGTAGTCAAAATTATGTTTTATTTTTAAAGCTCCATGCACTTTATGCTTTTTGTTTGAAATTTTAATGAAAATTTGTTGTGTTACTTAACTATGGTCTTCATTTGAATATATTTTGCTCAAATATGTTTTAAAACCAACTATGATCTAACAATTTCAATGAAAACCTAGTAGAACAATAGAGTTAACAATCAGTATTGCAAAAACCTAAGAATATTAAATTTTTAAGAAGTAGACTCAATCTCTTGTAAGTCTCGGCGAACATTAATGGATAGAATTATCCTCAATTGGCAACCATCAATAAAAATATGTAACACACATTTGCATAAAGGTCTAGTTATTCACATATTTTGATAACCTTTTCTATTAACTTAACATAGCATTTAAGAAATTTTTAACCTTGAATGTGTGCTGTTTGATAGACCTTTTTGCGTTTGAACAGATAATTAAAATATTTTTGTCCATTAATCATGTAATGTGTTGAATCAAAATGTAACTTCTAAACCTTCATCGCATGGTTGACTAATTGAAATCAAGTTTTTCTTTAAATTACAAATTAACAAAACTACATCAATTATAATTCATTTCATTTAACATCATCTCTATAACCAATAAATTCTGAATCTTTTGATTCAATTGCCGTGAATTTAAATATTTATGTGATCATGTATCTAGAACTATTATCCTTAGCATCACATGATATTCATATATAAAGAAACCAAATAATTAAATTGGGAACCCAAATATGTTTTGGTCCACGTTAATCAACATATTATTTAGTCTCGTACAATGGCAAAGAATTTAGTGAATCGTGCCAAGCATGGTCCATATTAATTTCCTTCGACGGGGAGGTTCCCCGAAGGCAAGCAGCTACAATAGCAAAGAATTAAGGAATCAAGACTAACAACGTGCGATTCTCCATGATTTAT
>JXCR01096896.1:214521-230028 GCA_002079205.1 Phalaenopsis hybrid cultivar | reverse complement strand
TATCTCTATGGATCTATGTTTACATAGTAGTCAATGTCATAAATTGAACTCCCACTAAATCCATAATAGTGAATAGACCATACTATTTCTTATACAAAACTAGACCAGAATATCAACACTTCAAAATTTTTAATTGCTTCTGCTTCCCATGGTTATACCCCAAAACACCACAGAAATTAGGTTTGGAAGCACAACCTTGCATGTTTTTAGGATACTCAATAAGTAATAAAGGGTACATGGGTCTGGATACCTCTTCCAAGAAACACTCATCTCATGGCATGTGGTGTTCAATGAAAAAAAGTTTCCCCGCAGACTAGCAAACCAAGTCCACATAAAGGCAAACTCCCACTACTCTTTATACCCTCATCCATTCATATTATTCTTCCATAACTATCCACACCACAACTTATAAATTAAGCAACTCCAATATAAATTCTTTACTCACCCCACCTATAACCAAGCCACCAAACAAACCTCAATGATCAAATCCACCTCACTTTCCTCATCTTCTGACAACAAGATCAAAACTAGCAACATTAAACCTATAACCAGTTACAATTTGAACACCACCACTAAGACTTTCCGTAACCGAACCACATATACATAAGCCAACAAAGACCATAACTACAGCAAATATGTGTTTGTCAAGTTCATGGCACTCTAACAATAAGGTGCATGGGATATTGTCACATCACCCTCCCATCATCCAATTCTGGGTTACAAATGAGCTTTTAAAACAAAATTTCACTCCAACAAGACCATTGCTAGATTCAAGGCCATGTTGATAGCCTATAAAAACAAACATAATTATGGCATTAATTTTGCAAAAACATTCATCACAGTTGCCACTATGCCTCACGTCTGGCTTTACTATCAATAACACTTGACAAACCTTGCCCAATCAAACAACATAACGTCTCTAATGCTTTTCTTCAAGACACATTAGAAGAAACCATCTATATGGAACAACCCTTAGACTTTAATGATCCTCAACATATAGACCTCATTTGCAAACTAAAGAAAGCTCTCTACAACCTCAAATAATCCTCTAGACAGTGGTATTTAACATTCACTGAATTTCTCAAGCAATTAAGGTTCAATCTAAGCTCGGCTGACTCGTCCCTTATCTTATAGAAAACTAAAACTAAGTAATTTTTTTTCCACATATGTGTGGATGATATTTTGGTGATTCATACATAAACTCATATTGAATCTCCAAAATATTTTCCATCTTAAGGAAATGGAACACTTATCCACCATTCTAGTTCTCCAATTCCAACCTACATCTCATGGATATCTCATACGTCGAAAACATTACATTTCAAACATTATAACATGACAAGAATGTAAAACTGTAAGATGATGTCATCACCAGCAACAAGCAAAATGTCTACTGACTTCCACTCAAGCCCCTTTCCCAAACTTCATGAAGTAAAGACAACTAATAGGATCTCTACAATACATTACATTTATCATACCAAACTTAGCATTTTTCACAAATCAAATTTGTCAAAACATGCAAACTCATTTCTAACACACTATCCGCAAATCAAAAGATAACTATGATTTATGAAAGCCAATATCAATAATGGACTGCTAATTACCAAGGAACCTCTCACACTAATCACACACTCAAATGTTGACTAGGCTATTAGCGACATAGAGAAGAAGTACATATCTGGATACTGCTCTTACTTGGATCTTCACCAATACTCTAGAGACAATGGCAACAAGATGCTAAATGAAAGCCAAATATCGTACCCAAACAGTTGCCACCACATAATTGATTTGGATTTGCCACCTTCTTTAGGAACATGGTCTCATCTTGGATCAACCAGCACCTCTATTTTATGATAACATCCCCATTATCGTAATTACCAAAATTTCATTCTTTTGAAAGCACACAAACATATTGAAATTGACTACAACATACGAAATCACATCGCTAATTAGAACCTACAAATCTGACACGTCAATTTAGAAGATCAGCTAAAGAAGTTTTTTGATATCATGAAAGCACTTAAATGCCTAAAGAGTTTTTTATAATTAAAATAAACAATATAGACTACCCCATGAAATAAATAGAGATTTTCTTACTAAAACTATTAAAATGTAACTCCAGGAAAATAATAAACATACCTTCTTTTCAAAAATAAAATAGATTTATGATTAGAAATGAAACTTAGATAAATGAAGAATTTTAGAGCTCTTATAGATGCTCAACATTGATGATCTCTACAAGCAATTATCTTTGCCTAACCATAGTCACCAAAGCACTGCCATGTGATTACGTATACTAATTATTAACACTAGATTATTATCCCTTAATCATCATTACCTTACAACAACCAAGTAATCTTTCGACCGTTAGCTAATCCTAATGGTGCATTTGTGGCAGCTTGTGCGTTTCAGAATAAGCGGTTTATCTTGTAATGCGGCCCGGGATCGACCTGCGGCTTGCGTTTAGTGTAAAAATGGAACCGCGTTTTAGGATAAGCGGTCAAAACGCGCAATCCAAACAGTACTGTGAGATTTTCAAAAACGCCCCCTGTACTTATAAACTGCCCCAAACGGGCCCTAAATGTCTATCATCCCCATTACTTCTCTAATTCTTCTATCACGTCCATGAAAGATTTAAGTAGATAATAAAAATATTATGCTGCGTTGAAGATATCATAGATGCGATGCTGCGCCAAAACAAAATCAGAAAAAAAGGAAAAGCTCTTCGTACACGCAATCAAGTGGCGGTCAATTTTCTAGCCACCCGCCCACTCTTCCTTTGCAAAAAGAGAAGATGGACCACCCTATATTTTTGTCGATGTGAAAATTGGATATTGATTTGATAAATAGTAGTTTAATTTATTTTTAGTATTTTGAATAATATTTTACATTAAATTTTAAGATATGTTTTTTTTTTTAATTTAAGTATCTTTTCTCTGGCCATTTTATCAAAATTAATAAATTAAAATTGAGTAATATTTGAGCCTGCCAATTTTTTAAAAATTAGACAGGATCGTCAACATATGTTTTGAAGGGTTCAATCTCAGTGGCATTTATAAATGGATTTGAGCTTGGATTGAATATATCATCAAATGAAAGGTTTAAAGTTGAACCGACCGAAATCTGATTTTTAAAATTTAATTTTTTATTAAGAAATAAATAAATTTAAATTTATTTAAAGTTAATTAATTTTAAAGTTTCTAAAATAAAGTGTATAATTTTATCTTATTTTGATTGGTCCATCTAGAAAAAAATAAAGTCTATAATCTTTTTTATGTGTGTTAGATGGTATGCGACAACAGAGATATTATTTAAAATCTTAACATTGACCGAAGATCCAACACATAATCAGGTAATTAAAAAGAAATAAGCATTAGAAGCACCTCACTTTTATGTGAAAAACTCTCAGAAGAGGAAAAAATCATGAGGTCTAGCCCAGTTGAAATAATCTACCATGAATTGTGAGTACACATGCCTAATATTTTCTTGAATTGGGGAAGATGGAGTTTCAATGTTGGGAGCTGCATGAGCTGAGGTAACATCTATAAGTTGCAGAGGTCGGAGTTTGGAGTTGTAAAAGAAGAGTTGGGATAATATCCATAGGATGCAGAGGATGGAAATGAAAGTTGCTTGAGACGTAGGTCGTAGAGGCTGGAGTTGGAAGTTGTATGAGCTTAGATAATGTTCATAGGTTGCATGCAGAGGCTGGAGTTGAGAGCTGTATAAGCTGAGATAAGGTTAGTAAGTGGTGGGGTCGGATTTAGGAGCTACATGAGCTGTGATAATATTCGTAGGCTACAGAAGCCGAATTTAGTAGCTGCATGAGCAAGGATAATGCTCATAAGCCACAGTGGTTATAGCTTGGAAATATATAAGTTCTCAATCACTTAGGACGTAGTTGCTCATGTAGGTTATAATGGTGGGTTGCAAGTAGAGAGCTTCATAAGTTTGTAGAAATTCATGGTATTCTCTGTACTACAATTGTGAACAGTCATTGTGTGGCAAGTTGTAACACCGTCTTCAAGATTCGTCATTGCACTACATGCATGACACATCCTCGTACTGTATTTGGGGTGTGCTTTTTAGCATTTTTAGGGCGTCATGACCCTTCTTTGTAGGGGCTTGTTACTCTGCAATGTACACTGGGATTCCACAACGCAAATCATGATTCCTCAAGGGGATTTGTTGTAACAAGTAGTAGGCGGTAGAAGGTGGACGACAACGGCCAGTAAAAGGTGGTCGACGCTTGCATAAGCGAGTGGTGTTCGCTAGATCTTTGGTGTGGAACACTAGACCTCAGCTCCTTTTCCTCCATTTCTCAGGCTTCCTCTGGTTCAAGGTTCAAGCCCCTTTCAAAAAGAGGGTAAGTCTCTATTTATAGAGTGTGCGAGAGGCCTCATAGCAAATAAGAAAAAAATTCAAACCATCCATTGGATAACCTAGAGAGTTCCCCTCGATAAAACAACGTTCAGTGGAATTTAAGTGCCTTAACGATATCAGAATTGACTGACCTTAGGCTCGTTGGATTTGTTTCGTCAAGATGCTTGATTTAACTATAAGCTTGTCAGATTTGAAATCCATTTAACCTTTTAGTTGGGCACTAGAAGCTTCCAAAAATATTTTAATGGGTTGATTTGGGCTTGATTGAACTTAGATTGAACCAACTTTAGTGTCATTGTGTCTGTATCGTCGAGCTGGTAAATTTGAGTGTAACTTTGCTGAAATCGGAGTTCGAGGTGATTATTAATTGAAATTTGAATTTTTTATTGCTAAAAAATTGCCTCAAGATTCATGTCATGCCTCAAGATCCATGTCGGATGATGAAAATCAGTTGATGACGTATTAATTACTTTCTGATTTTCAATGGAGGCCATCCCAAAATTTGGAGGAGCTGAGGTCAATTTTTCCACAATCATGTGACCAACAACGCCTAATTAGTCCACAACTTATGCAGCTCCCAACTCTGATCTTTGTGCCCTGCAAAAGTTATTCCAACTAATGCACCTCTCAAATCTTAACTCTATGACCTTTAGACATTATCGCAACTCATGCAGCTCCTAACTCTATCATTTATAGTCTGTTATCTTAGCTCATGCAGTTCCCAACTCCGGCATCGGTGACATACAGATGTTATCTCAACTCATACAACTCATAACTTCTGTTTTTGCTAACTATAAACAGTATTACAACTCCAGCCTTGCAGCTACCAACTATGTCTTCTATGGTCTACAGACCTTATCCCAGCTCATGCAACTCCCAACTCTGACCTCTATAGGCTGCAAACGTTATAAAAACTCATGCAGCTCTCAAATTTGGCCTCTACAGTTTACGAATGTTATCTCAGCTCATGCAAGTCCCAAGTTAACCTTTGTGGCCTACAAGTGATATCGCAGCTCACCATCATGGCACATGTGACCAATTATGGCCTACGTGGCACATGGCTAGCTTCTGCAACTCCATACAATGACTTCTGTGGCCTGCGTACTACTACCTCCATAGAAATTGACTACAAAAATTACAATCTATTATCGTCATTTTTGTTGAAATATCATTGAATATCATTGTATATTTACTTTGTATTTATATCTTCCCTAACTCAAAAGAGTGGATTAGTGTATTCACCATTATCTAATAGATTATTTCAACTGTGCTTGTGCCTATGATTTTTTTTCCATTTCCATGATTTATTATGTAAAAACTTTTGGTTTCTCTACTCATCACCTTAATTACATAAGTATCTGTTGGATCTTCGACTGATGCGCAAACACTAGTTATTATTCCACCATCGCGAATCTTCTGACACACATCAATAATAACTTAGAACTATAAGCTGAAATGTGAGAAAAAAAAAACTAAGGAGCTTAAGACCGCTCAACTTTGAAGTTAAGACATTCACATGCTAAAAGAATGCTACAATAAAACAAAAAAAATAATGTAACGCGAGCTATAATGATCAAAAGATTTACCAGAAAAGCTAGTTAGAAATAATTAAAATACACNAATGTAACGCGAGCTATAATGATCAAAAGATTTACCAGAAAAGCTAGTTAGAAATAATTAAAATACACCCCCATTCATCACATGATATGGATCCAAGAACTATGAGCTAAGTTTGAACTTATAAAAAATTAAAAAAATTAAAAAAAAATTAAAACTAAAAGCTAATGAACAAGCTATTATTGCTACCCAATTATTGTCTNCATCACATGATATGGATCCAAGAACTATGAGCTAAGTTTGAACTTATAAAAAATTAAAAAAATTAAAAAAAATTAAAACTAAAAGCTAATGAACAAGCTATTATTGCTACCCAATTATTGTCATATCTCGATTAGTTGTCTAATTGTCGTTACTTGAGCAATTATTTAGTTTTTATTTCTGGCAGAGATTTTTTTAGTACACGATTGAAAATTTTATAGCAAAAATTTCAAAATTTATAATTTTACCTTTTATTTTATTATGGATTTTATTATTTCATCTTATATAATAAATATAATATATAAATAATTAATATATTTTTATATTACACCCATCTCAAAGTTAGAAATTAAAAAAAAAATTAAATTCCCAATATTTAAATTTTTATCATGATTTTCTCGCTCAGTTATTTCTTAATCCTTATTTAAATTCCGAATAAATGATTTCAAAATATTATGCTCAATCATATTTTTTTATTATTTAGATAATTTTAAAATCCAATAAATAAAAAATATTTAAATTAAATTAAATTACTAATAATATTCCATCAATTATCCAAAAATCCTTTAAAGTGGAGCACTTCCTGCTATAAAACCAGCCCATACCCCACCCAACATTTCCACACATACATCAATTCTTCTGCCTACAGAGCTTAGCATATCGGCCAAAGATGAGCAGCGGGAGCATGTCATCTCCAGTGAATGCTACGGCGACGTCCCAATCGNTTATCATGATTTTCTCGCTCAGTTATTTCTTAATCCTTATTTAAATTCCGAATAAATGATTTCAAAATATTAAGCTCAATTATATTTTTTTATTATTTAGATAATTTTAAAATCCAATAAATAAAAAATATTTCAATTAAATAAAATTACTAATAATACTCCATCAATTATCCAAAAATCCTTTAGTGGAGCACTTCCTGCTATAAAACCAGCCGATACCCCACTCAACATTTCCACACATACATCAAATCTTCTGCCTACAGAGCTTAGCATATCTGCCAAAGATGAGCAGCGGGAGCATATCATCTCCGGTGAATGCTACGGCGACCTCCCAATCAAAGACAAAGGAACGTGCAAGCCACCCCTCCCCGCTGCAGCCGGCACGATATTTGATGCCGTGGAACCGGCCGAGAACCGCCGTTGCCGGTGACGGCGATACGCTGCCGGAGTGGAAGCTCCACTGTCTCTGCGCTGAGCAGAACCCTCTTTCCCCTACTTTGAGAGGGGGATTGCACATCAGCGGCTCCTGGTTCTAATTATAATGATATATATATATAGATGTCAGAGGTATCTTAGATATAATTGTATGGGAATTATGCAGTTTGTGGTTTAATATGTACTGCTGATGGCTATGAGGCCTTCAGATCTGTTGCTTTAATTCTTGGTTTGAGATATCTAATGTTGTTATGCTGCAAGCATGCTTGTTTATCTGTGAATTTCTTGCGAGTAATGCTATGGCGCTTAAAATTCAGAATAGATCCCGGTGTTAATCGGATTTATGGAATTTAGATCAGCTTATAAGTGCAGACGGCGTTTTCAAAACGCCGCCGTACCGTTTGGTTCGCGCGTTTCGCCAGCTTATCTGAAACTGCGTTTGGGTTTCTACACTAAACGCTGGTCGCGGGTCGACCTCTGCAGCCGGCCCGCTTGTGCATTTCAGGATAAACAGCTTATCTTAAAACGCATAAGCTGCCCCAAACGGACCCTTACATATTCAATATTTAAACTTTTATATTTATATCATTATTATTTTATTAATATATGAAAAGATGATTTTGATTTTTTTGTTAGGTTGTTGGTAGGAGTTTTTTTTATGTTTTGGGAAAGATTTGAAAGTTATCAATGTCATTATTAAAATTTTATTAGTAGATATACAAGTTCATAAAAGTTATATGATATGCATCTATATGCTTAAAATTAAAATATTTTGGCCTTTAGATTTTTTTCTAAGGGGTGCTTGTAGGAAAGTTTTATGCAAGATATAATCAAAATTTGGCGTCTTTTTTTTTTGGCTTCTAGATTCTGCCATGAAGTCCCTTATATATCATGTCTATGGAGAAAATATTTCATCCAGACACCGCACGTCCGGACGGCTAACTACCGGCGGCCACATCGTCATACATGTCATTGGTGGGCGACGTGGCAACCGGTGATTGACCGTCGGGACGTACGGATGTCTAGAAGAAATATTTTTTCTTTTATACAGAGAGAATTTTAGGAATATTTTATGGTTTGGCATCCCATTTAAGCAAGATTTATCATAAATCCCAGCAATTGATTTTGAAAGGATTTTTGACTTAACAAAATAAATGAATAAATAAATAAATAATAGTAATAAAAAGATTTCTTACTTAGTTGTTACATAATATTATTTTTCAATAATAATAGAAACACGTTGGAATATTGAAATGCATAAAGAATAATTCGATGTTTGAATTAAATGCCACTTTTTATTTTTCATATAGTGAATGACTCTTCCACTCTATAATTTCTTTTTTTTTTTAGAAAATCTAAGGTTTTCCATGTAAATTTGGATGTCTGTTCATTTTTATTTGTAGTTTATCTCTTTGTTATGAATATATCAATATGGATAGGGCATAAATTGAACATTGTACTAATATAAACATCAAAAGGTCTTCTTTCATTAAAATATGTGTATTTTATACAAAGATATTAAAAAAATTAATAACCACATTCACTTCTTGCCTCCATGTTACTCTGCCCTTGTTGTTGACTCACATAACACGATACAAATTCGTAGTTTCATTTCACTTCTATTAATAGTTAAACTTGTTAAATCACGTAATTCACTGAGAGCATGTTCGGGGAAGCTGCAGCTGCGTTATCCCAGAAAGCTGTTGTGGGAAAACTGATTGTTTGTTTGTTGCAATCATATGAAAATTGTTGTGGGGCAACTGTTCCTAGAAAAATATTTATTCTGCCCATGTTTAGTAAATTTGTTTGTAATAAAAATGTGACACCCATATAATTGATACTTCAAAAGCATAAATTTAGTTCAAAACAGAAAAAAAATTCAAAACATAACTCGCTTTAACAGTGAGTACCAAGAGTGCAAGAAAAAAAATTAATAAATATTAAAAACTACATTTAATAAAATGATTATATTTGTTTTACATGCAGGTTGTGTATGTCCCGTGTCACAACATCCTCCAGTTACACTGGTTAATCCTGATCACCACCTATAATTTGGGGCAGGCCTATCAAATGAATACATACAAACTGACATTTGTGGGTGCCAGCCATAACTTATGTCAGACTCGTCATTCAACATCATTCGAACTATCGTTGATGGTTTAAATGAGGTTCATCCTTCACTTTGTGTTTCTTCATCTTTTGGATATTTCAGATGTTTATAACTGGTTGATCATAACACCTCCTAACTCTACAAAAGAAAAGTAAACTCAAAGGAAAAGAACGTAGGTTGCTACAACTGTTTATTTCAGCCCTGCAAAACATAGTTAGCACACCCTCATAATATGTAAAATTAATCTGAGGCAACACCTTGTATGTCATCCCTAAAAACATATTTAACACACTCTAATTACATGCAAAGTAAATCTAAGGCGACATTATGTATTTCATCCCTGTAAAATAGAGTTAGCATGCTTCATAAGAGAAGTAGATGTGTTCGTTTCCATGACTTTCCGTCATCCCATGGTTGTCGATTTGTCTAATCTACTTAGTTCGTAGAGGTGGTTAAGTCCATTCTGACCGGAAGATTCCTGTTAAGAATCATGGGTTGCGTCGTCCAAGAGATCTTCGTAGACCCGGGTACCAGGGTTAAAGTCTCGTTCTACGATCTTTGTTCATTATAATTTCATTTAAATTTTAATCTCTTTTTTGGATTTTAGGGTGAAAAATTTTGGTTGCTTAAAACTTCTTAGCCGATTAAATTTTGTGATTCTTAGTTTAATTTTGATTTTGAAATGACTCAATCAAGATCCCATGGTTTCGTTCTTTCAGGGACATTGTGTTTGTGGTTTGATTGCTCGTGAGTGGTCGGAAGGTATTTTGTTAGCAGTCATGGGTTGCCTCCTCCAAAATTCATTCTTAAAACAGTTTGCATTTTATGGTTGAAGTTTAATTATGAGTGATTTTAGGGTGAATTGTTTTGTTGTTTTTTATGCTTATTTTGCATCCCATGTCGTCTCCAGCATGTATTAAATGTGCTTTTATTCTCTTATGAGGAGTCAAACACTCCTTAATATAGGTCACTTAAGTGTAAGTTGGGCTAAGTTGGGTTGACCCAAAATTGATTTGAGTTAATTTGGGTTATCTCGAGTTAGTCATTATTATTCTAATTGATGCTTTGGGTAAGTTGACCAACTTTGGGTGTAGGTGGCGAATTCGTTCTTCAAATCTTATAACAATTCTTCTAATGATAGGTTATCCCCCTTAAATTGGGGGTTTGAAATGACTTCCCAAGGTCGAGTTTGGAATGTGATTCTTGCCCCATTTGTTCCAAGTTTCTACAAGGTTGGCATAAGTTGTCCCCCAAACTTGGTTTCCAACACTAATGTTATTAATGTTCCAATTAGAGTTTGAGTAAATATTCCAATGGAGGTTGTGGTATTGGAAGATGGGTGATATAAAATAGCTGATATGTCAGGTTATTCAAAATTTGTGTGACTGCTAGCCAACAATGGGATTCCAAAGTGATGAAACCTTTCTTTTTTAAAAAAATATTTAAATACAAGAACAAAATAAAATAATAAATAAAATAAAAATAAAAAATAAAATTAACAAAATATTTTTGGCTTTCCTCGAAACATAAAACAATTTTTTAACAACAAAATAGTTTTGGTTTTTTAAATTTTTTTCAGCTTTTTCATTTTTCAGCACCTGCAAAGAAACATATAGAAATATAAATGTAACAAAAAAAAAACTCAAAGTACAAATAAGAAAATAAAATACCAAACTTAGATACTAAGCTTTTCAACTAGTTTTGTTAAGAGCAGAAACTATTATTAATGTCTTTCTCTGACAATGACGTTAAAAACTGGGCGTGTCAAAACTTACCAGAACTTAATTCAGTCATACAACTTAACAGCACGTTTCAAGTAGTAATATAGTTCAAAAGTACCGTATATTGATCTCACAGAGAAAGTGTAATATTTTTTTTCTTATAAAAAGTTCTCGCTTACAAATTTAATTAATCTAGCTTAGCAAAATAAAATATTTGACAGTAAAAGAAAGCAGATCATAGGAGGAAGAAACTCGTGAGTTCCTTTAAGATAGATCAGGCTCGTGCCTATGTTATTTGGGGATCGTAACAATCGTAGCTTTCCTAAATGTTTTCCTGTGTGAATGTTGTCAATCAGAGACAAGATACTCTTTATGCCCATGTCTCGGTTAAAAGAAGCCTAGAATCCATGAAGTTCAGGCTTCCTTAATCCCCATGGCGTTACACATGACTTTTCTGATCCCCTAGGATGATTGCAGAATTTCATTGGAATATGTCTATCCTCTCGAATTTGTGGTTAACCATTTATTTACACTACGCAACTGTTAAATGTCATAATTTTATAAAATATGTTAACTTTCTAGTTGATGAGACAAGATTAAATGAATATTGGAGGTTAACCAAAAACATAGACCATGAAAAGCTGCTTAACAAAAAAACATTATAGAAAACCAATAATAAATCCACTACTCCCTACATCACAAAGATATGAAGAAAAGCTTGGTCTCTCATTACGGAGAAAACCTTAGTGAAAAATACCATAGAAAATTCCATTGCAAATTACAAAAAAAGATGAAAAACTTACCAGAACTTGTCTCCCCAGCAATGCCAACAACTTTCTCTCTCATACAAAATCTCTTGCAACTCACAAAGTAAAGAAAAACTCTCCCTTGAAGGTTTCAACCCTAGGAGAAAGAAAGCCCTAAAGAGATTCCTCAAATCCCTTCCCAAACACTCTTCTTTTAGCCTCTAAGCCTTCTCTGGTCCCGAACTCCCTTTTAGAATCCCTAAGATCTGAGTTCATAACAAGAATCATGGTTTGGGTTATCAAATTCCCTACATAAAGTGTTTCCCGTTTGTTGGCATGGTCACGCCCGTTTTCAACGTGGTCATGTCATTGTTCTGTTAGGCCCGACATGGTCACGCCCAACTGTGGTGTTATCACGCAGCCACACTGCAACTTATGGCATGTTCATACCGCCTTTAGGTATTGTTATGCCGCTTCAAGACACTTTTTTGTTGAATTTTCTTATTTCATCTCGATCGTATTCAATTCCTGCATATTGCATATCATGAGCAAAATACTTTTCTCAAGCATAAATTTGTGTTAAATAAATGAAATTAAGATGTAAAATACAGGGAAAATAGTATGTAAAATGACATAAAATTGGCGTATGTCAATTGTTCAAATCCTAACATTGTAAATAACTAAACTTAAAATTAAAATATCACATGAGATGTCATTCATACATCTGTCTAACCTTCATGTTAAAAAACAAGAACTTATGTTATGTCAAGTTTACATATAGCTAAATAAACACATAATACAAAGATTGCTTCTCATCTCTGAAAAAAAAAATAAAAGAAATTTATACAACTGCAAACTATGATAAAATATCTTAATAAAACAAATCCAACAACATCTATATGCATATATTTTAATATTTATGCCTCCTAAATCTAAAATAGACCAAAGAATAAAATCATCAAGCCATGGACAGTAAATGCCTGCATAAAAACCAGTCAAGATATTCATGCAGACTCTATCACATCCTCTTGAGCAGAAAATCATAGCCTTTTTAAAAACATCAGTAGAGAATTAGAGATGTAGCTAATATGTCACCAAAAAATTTACTTGATCAAAAACAAAATAACCTAAACTAAAATTTTAGTAAATTTATAGTCAAATTAATAATCTCAATAAAACAAATTCAACAATATAAAAAGTGAAACGATCTCAGCCCAAATGAACCAGATCAAGTACTTGAAGCAGAATAAAAGACCGTGGGACATACAATAGGGCCAATTGATAGTGAAATTTAGCATGCTTACAGTTGTCTCAATGAAACTTTAGTTCAATAACCCTAAAACTATCATAGATTAATTGTCATTATTCAAACAGTCGTTGTGATACATACAAAATGTGACTCATACGTCACATTAAGTCGAATAAACTATTAGACATTTTATACTCAATTTAGAAAACAAAGAATACCAACTTATGAGAATCTGAGAACGAAACAACTGTAGTAATATTTCAAACCACAAAAATAAACAAACATAATGACCAAACTAATATAGATATTGAGAAATAATGGAATCACCGTAAATCCAAATATTATGACTCTGTGTTGTTGTAGGCCGAAGTACCGAACCCTGATTAGAAAATAAAGCAATCATATTCACATCATAGCTCCAAATGAGGATATTATATTCTACAAATATTAAAATAATTTGTTTAGTTCTAATAATAACGTGACGACTGAACACATATCTATTTGTGTTTGTCTCATTCATAAATTGAGTTCAAAAAAATTATTTCTATTCAACACATTTGTTTATCGAATAAACCGAACAAGTGCTCAGTAGCGAGCCAAAAATGAGCCGTAAGCTTTTTTTATGTCCTTGTTGAAAGCAAGCAGTGCAAGTGGTGAGGGTGTTTGACAAGAGCCAATGATGCAAGACAATGGCTATGGAAGCTTTGATGCCTTCCAATTAAAAAATAAAACACCTAGATTTTTAAAATTAGCTTGATTTAATTTTAAAATAATGAAAACAATTAGAAAAAAAATACAAATCAAGCATTTTTGAACAAAAAAAGAAGAGATAAATATTGGTATCTCTATAGAGTGGATAAGATTCCAAGTATGGATATNAACACATATCTATTTGTGTTTGTCTCATTCATAAATTGAGTTCAAAAAAATTATTTCTATTCAACACATTTGCTTATCGAATAAACCGAACAAGTGCTCAGCAGCGAGCCAAAAATGAGCCGTAAGTGTTTTTTATATCCTTGTTGAAAGCAAGCAGTGCAAGTGGTGAGGGTGTTTGACAAGAGCCAATGATGCAAGACAATGGCTATGGAAGCTTTGATGCCTTCCAATGAAAAAATAAAACACCTAGATTTTTAAAATGAACTTGATTTACTTTTAAAATAATGAAAGCAATTAGAAAAAAAAATACATCAAGCATTTTTGAAAAAAAAAGAAGAGATAAATATTGGTAAGTTGTCTTTGGCATTCTCTATAGAGTGGATAAGATTCCAAGTTATGGATATATATGATAGGTTTGGCTTTGGCAAAATGGTTTGAATAGCAAAACAAAATTGATCTGGAACATTTATTAGGGCTTTCAAAACGGCTCGTTGTTCGCGAGCAGCTCGTGTTCAGCTCGTTAATTTTGTTTGATAACTTAACGNTCAAACTCTTATTGTCTTATGTCTTATGACTACATGATTAGGATTGTTAAAAGGACTCTTTGTTCGTGAACAACTCGTGTTTGGCTCGTTAAGCAAACGAGTAGAACACGAACACAATTTTTTATCTCGAAATATAAACGAGCATCGTTTACACCCCTAACATTTATCTTGTTCTGAAAGAAGAAGGCCGATTTTCGTCTGAAAGTGGCTTTATATGCCAAATTCCTTCTTGAAAATTGAAAAGTTTAGCAGCCATGGATTGTATAAATTATAGTCAACTTTATCAGATCTGACAACTTGTGTTATTTTATAAGGGAAGAGAGCATATACTGAAGGATGGACATAAATAATTTATAGCTTCTTTTTAAGAGTAGTAAAGCACAAAGTTCATTGAATGGGAGCTTATCTTAAAACAAAATTAAAAAATTTAAGATCTATCTTAAATCAAATTTGGATTAAGAAATCCTTGTTCGATTTGTCCCTAATTTGTAAGGCCTCTTTCTCCTAATTTATTTGCCAACCGAAAAGAACAAAGATAAGAGAGATAATACATACTTTTGTTTGTAAAAAAAAAAAGAAAAAAATGTTTAAAAAAATTGGAGATTTTGTGGAATTTTTATTTATTTCAAGAAAATTTTAATTCTAAGTTCAAATTTTCAAAATTTTCAATGTCGGGCTAAGATGCGAGTATGGCTGTCAAAACGGCTTGTTCGCGAATAGTTTATGTTTGACTCATTAAGAAACTCGTGTTTGATTTGTTCTCTAAGTTAACGAGCGGAACACGAACAAATGTTTGTTTGTTTGTTTGTGTTCAGCTTGTTTTGACTCAAAATAATTATATATATATATATATATATATATATATATATATATATATATATATATATGTATATAAGAGA
>JXCR01096896.1:178754-195642 GCA_002079205.1 Phalaenopsis hybrid cultivar | reverse complement strand
TATATATATATATATATATATATATATATATATATATATATATATATGTCAATCTCCCTGAATATATGTATTTCACTTTTAAAATTAAAATTGTGATATTTTTATGTAGTATGAGAGATTTGGGCGGTAGAAATGTAAAAAGTAAGGATTGGGTGTTAGATATGTAAATAAGTAAGAATTAAGTGGTATGTATGTAATTGCCAAAAAAAAATCATATATGAAAATAAATCTCAATTGGATTGCAAAAACTAAAAGTTTTTTTTGGGGCAGCTGCAGCTTATCCAGCTTCTGCTGATAAGCAGCTGATTCTGATAATCTGCTGATGAGCAGCTGATCCGAAAAAGCTGGCTGACTGTTTGGTTTGTGCATTTGGAAAATAACTGATTTGCAGCTGTTTCTGGATAAATGACAATTTTGCCCCTAAACTGAATAAACAGTTACGCCAAAACTTATGGATTTACATATCTCACATCAAAACTTTCATTTCTACACTCATACCACCAAATTCCTATGTATTTACATATCTAAAACTTAAATTTTACTTTCAACAGTCTCAAAAAAGGAATTTGTAAATGGAACCAAAAGAAAAAATAAGTTCAATTCAATCATCCTTAAAGACCAAAAGAAAATAATGAACGGCAGAAAAGACTAATAGAATTTCTGAAATAAAACCCATAAGCTATGAAGTAAATGGAACTAACATTCTATTTGCTTAGTTGATGATACAATCACAAAGGCAGCAAGGATGGATTAATGACATTTATGAGAATGAAAATTTAATGGGAAATTTAGAAAGAGGAATAAAATCCCGCATACATGCAACAATAAAGAAAGCAAGACAAACTTAATTTCTTTTCTTTGTGAATCACAAAAAAAAAGTAAAAGAAAAAAATGAATCTCAACCCTATCACATATGATTTACACATAAGAGATGCATAAAAAAAATCACAAACAATTATATGCAATCAAATAAGGAAATAGAGATTTGGATTTACCAATTCGTGTTTCTTGCGGTTTGATTGGGGAAAAGAAAGAAATCTCTGTAGCTTGAATGGCTGGAGGAAGGAAAAGAACCTTGATCACAGTTGGAGAGAGATCCTCACGGATAGAAGTATCGGGGCTGAAGAACACGTGGTTCAGACGATCGATGAAGGGAAAGACTTCACGAATTGAATGGATCGGGATCGGGGGAAAGAAGGAACCGACGCAGTGCCGAGAACGGACGCAACGCCGCCTCGGCAGAGATCAGCGGGCCTCCGACTTCCTCGGCAGAGAGCAGCGGCTTCCTTCGGCAGATCGAGTTCGAGGGCAGCGTGAAAATACTTCGGTTGAACGCTGGATCGCGGGATTATACCCGCGATCCGCGTCTAATAGAAAAAATAAAACGCTGTAAATCGTGTTTTAAAAAATGCAGCTAAAACGTGTTAATGAAGACAACATTTTCAAAATCACCGCCGCAGTTTTAAGCTCCCCCCAAACGGGCCTGACGGTCCCTGAAACCCCTATTTTTTTTCGCTTTTTCTCGCAGCCGAGGCTTGGGAGTCCAACTCTTGCTTCCTTCCATATCTCCTCTAATGGATTACGACTATCGGAATCGTGCTGCTCCGCCCTACCGCCCCGCAGGCGCCGGATCATCCTTTTACCCGAGGGTCGGCCATGCTGCTCCGCAAGCAGTCGGGCGTGGACCTCCCTACAGCCAACCTGCTCCACCTGCCGGATGTAAGCTTCGCTAACCAACCGCTTTAATCGCCCTTTAACAGAGGTCTGGGCTAGTTTCCGTCTAGATCGCCATTAATAGAACCCCCAGAATACCTGTGCTGTCGGAAATACCTAGGGTTTCTACTATGATGTATATGAAAGGCATTGGACTGTGTAAGACTATCCTTTTATTCGCGTATCTCTTGTNGTGGGCCTGGGCAATTCCAAATTCTTTTAGTCTGAACTTATTACACTTGCATGCTATTTTGATACATGGAAAGTACGTGGTTCTACTCAACATAAAACTATTAATTTAATTGANTATATATATATATATAGTGTTGGTTGCGATGTCTCAATGAGCATTGCTTGTTGGTTTGATTCTGGTGAGCAATGTGAGTTAAGTCATGAGGATTGACATGAGTATAATTGTGCTAACGATCCAAGGGATCTAACTCGTATCACTTTGCATGTTACGGACTCACATTTAATGACCCTTATTTCAAAATTAAAATAAAAATATTTTTCAACTTATTATATTTGCAATAATTTTAAAATTATACGCATAGAAAACTAGGCTATACGTAAGGCCAACTTCTTTTTCGAATCCACCTTGGGTGACACAATTTATGTCCCTTGGATCTTTAGGGTGGGGTCGGTAAGGTGACCTCGTAAAGGATACTTTATCCGAAAACTGACATTGCATTAGATGTTGGTTAGGAAATTTTCTCGTTAGATGGTGCGTTAGGCTGAGATTTGGGATGTTATGTAGCATTTTTGGATGCTTATAACTATTATTCTGTGTTGTGTTGCTTTGTGCTAGTCATGCATCACCTTTTGTACTTTTTTGTGTGCTTGTTGTGCATGATAGTATAGTAGGACATTTTTTTGCAATGTGTCGTGCGAACATACACACTCACATAGGTGCTGCTATGGAGGAGCAAGTAATAATTTATAATCCTTTGCTTGCATGTGCTATTTAGCTCCCCCAATTATAAGGCAAGACCTATTTTGCGCATAGCTTTCTTCGATAATGATTGTTTTTATGTATGTTGAGTCTTTTATTTCCTTTTTATATGTATTTTATAGACCTCTTAGGCCAAGTCTGTATCAGAAATATAATGCAGACATTGGTTTTAAGGCGGATGAAGCATCGAATCAGGTGATGGGGACCAGAAGCGGCAGCTCGTGTCCTGTACCTTAAGTTTGAAGTTTATATATTCTTGTATAGATCTGAAACCAGACATATATATGCGGAGTCCAAACGCTTTTCTGCTTTCATGAGATGTGTTGTCGACCCAACGGTGTTTTGTGCCTCTTTTATATATTTTGGAGTGTTTTCTTCTTTGAGTGCCTTGCATGCCTAGATTGTATTTTATTGTTTATTTCAGTGCATATGGGATTCCACTAAAAGTATACGCTAGGCTCACTAAGGACCTTAAAATATAAGTTTTCTACTGATAAAAATCTTAATTAAAGATTTAAGATAAATTAAAATTTAGGATTAAAAGATTCAAGATTTTCAAAACATATTTTTACTTTCTTGCATGGTCTTTGGGCCGATTTTAAAATGATTTGCTTTACATGGATATCACCCAAGCCATATGATAGAACTTCCACAATAATTAAGAACTGCTCTAAATAACTGCATTCATATTTGCATGTCCCGAGAATGAACCCTCATGCTTCTCCAACTTGACTGACCCAATATACATTTTTATAAATAGGAGGTTGTCTGGTGCGCCTAAGTTGTTAGAAGACTCATTGACCTAGAAGTGTGTATGTCCTTTTGTTGGAGTGTTTCCGACTTTCTAGTTGAACCCTTCCTCTCTTTCTTTCCTGTGGCATCCTCGCCACTTCGACGGATATAAGCCCCGCCTCTAGGAGCTCCAACCAATAGTTATATGATAGAGTTTTGTTCCTCTAATCTTAGGGCAACCGAGGTCCCCGCTGATGATGCAATTTACAGATTGGTGACCGGGGATATCTGAACGTGTTGGGTCGATTACCTTCACAAATAGGTAGACTTGGGGTCTTAGTAACTTGGGATTACAAGTCCGTGGTACCTGGACCCAACTACCTCGACCTTCCAGTAATTAATCTTCCCTTCCTTTGACTACCCCTATTGAGCTCTGTCTCTTCTTGACTTCGTTGGTATCATTTTGATGGCTGTTGTCGATGAGCTGCTACCATTTGGGATAAGACAAAATTGTCTCTGTCCTTATGGCTCAAACGTGCTTTAACGTATTGGGATGTCCCCGTCAAGATGAGTATGGTTATTCCGTAGGCTTCTTATGCTGATGAGCCGCTACACATTTAGGATGTGAGAGACTCACTCTTTACCCGATGGCTTAGCATGAGCTTTGAAGCATCGAGACTTTAACATATGGATTAACCATTCCTTTGATGACCAATTTCTCCAGGTTCACGATAATACAAGTGAAACCCATTTTATCAAGAGTATTCTTAGGAATCCCCCAAGATGTAATTAACCAAGTGAGATACGTCCCATTGGGAGTACTCTTGACCCCAGAACGGACACCTACACCTGACTCATTGGTTATGGTTAGCCTGCCTAGGTATTATTTCACGGATATTGACCCACGATGCCTCCGACTGATCTTGTTTGAGTGGACATACTTAACTTATCTTTGTGAGGTTTACACATATAGAATCTTCATGCTTTATTTTTTCTCTTATCTATCATCTTTTTGATATGACCCGAAAGAGAGATTTATTCGAAGAAGGGAAGTATACAACAATAGACAGCTGACGAATCCTTCAAAAATAAAAGAGAGAAAAAAACCCGACAAAAACATTGTCATCTCTCAAAGGTTGAGGTCTTCAAGAATACATTTTATTATGAACGACTTCATCAACTTTATCCATTTAGGCTCTTAATAGAGTCATAAGAAGGTGGTGACCTCCTCTCTGCCTAATGGTTAACTTGCTTTTCTTCAAAATGAGTATGCCCTTTGGTGACAAAGTCGACTCTTCTCAAAGTTCTTCCTCACCCTACGTTCAATAGGGCAATCCCTGTCGAAACATAAGAAAATTTCTTCTGGCAAATGATGCTCTTGATGTTGGGAAGCATGTTGCACTCCTTTACAAATATGTGATTTTTGGAAATCTTTATTAGTTTCACTAGCATTCTCGAGCACAAATCCAAGATACTAGTGGAATAGATTTTCTCTCGTACCCTAATCCAGTGCAACATTGGTCACTATATGCCTTAGATCCCTCGCCTCTAATATCCACTTCTACAAGTGAGCTACGAAACTTCTAAATGATTTATGTGGCTCGTGGAAAATTTACAACAATGCTTGTAAACTCTTTTATTACTTCTAGACTATGGCAAATTATGTAATGAATATGTGCTTGAACTTGAAAAATGAGTTGATTGTCCCATGTGGGATGTTGTTGCACCAACAAAGAACATAAAATCTTTGAGATTCATGAAAAATAGATGACATTTGAAGACATCAATAATTTGCAATAGTCACATTGATGACTCAAATGATGAAACATGGTCAACATGATCAGATTTTCCTGTGCAAGACTCCAAGACTAGAACCTCAAACTTCTCTAGCACCTCTTCCTTGATAGACTCCTTGAAGAATTCTTTCTTTAGTTGGCATCTTATTTGATAAACTTCTTTATTCCTTTTTCTCCCATCTTTAGAAGGAAGGAATCTACACAATCATTGTAATATATTCCATCTTCCTAGAGAAATTAATGATACCTAGGCATATGGTGCCTCTTTCGGTGCACTCTCCAAATCTTCTTTGATCATCACTATTATTTCTCATTTAATTCATTCATTTTCCGTACAATAAATTTTTTGTACACTCTTTATTAAGATAATTGTCTATGTGATTTGATTTGTACTCTATGAGGAATAACTCATCATCCAGTCTGTGGCATGTTTATACTCACCACAACTTCAAAAAATGCTGAATTCTAAAATATCTATGGGCACATACAGTCTAGAAATGACTTTTTTAAATAGAAAAGAACCACAGAAGAGAAAGATCCAAGAATAAGAGAAAAATGTTTTGAAAGTTTATTAATATTAAATGAGCGATTAAAAANAAAATGTTGAATTCTAAAATATCTATGGGCACATACAGTCTAGAAATGACTTTTTTAAATAGAAAAGAACCAGAGAAGAGAAAGATCCAAGAATAAGAGAAAAATGTTTTGAAAGTTTATTAATATTAAATAAGCAATTAAAGAAATTACTTATAGAATCTCGAAGAATCGGTCATTCTTGGATTCTAAAAATCCCCAAGTCCCAAATCCTCCCTACTCTGCCCCTTTGTTTCTCCTTTATACCCCATGGCGGCCACCTCTCTTTATGGATGAAGTTAGCCTTAGATATGCTATATATAATATTATATCATAAATGAAAAGTATATCATGCAAAATATGAATAAAAAAGTACGGAACAAAATAGTTGGATGTGCGACATATTTATCTTATCAACCTATTCGACTCTTGGGCAAGCTAACATAGAGTTGCCTATTGAACTAATGCTAAGATGCCTGATTGAGTTATCCAACAAAAACTATCCTAGACAAATTATATGGCCCAAGTTTGTGCTGGGGCTGTCGTGCCGGACTAACTAGCAACATGACTTCATTTTTATAAGGGCAAATTATGGGATTACGTTCCGACTACAATTTGTTAGTTTGCTTAGATTTTAGTAATTTCTTGGAAATCTTACCTGCAAACGATTTCTTATATATTTACATGTCTTACACCTTATCTTTTATATTTATATTTATGACACTTTAGAGTCAAAAAGCCATGCATAAAAATATGTAATTCATTTTTAAAAATAAGCAATTACAGTATTTTTGATATAATATTAAAGATTTGCGTGTTATGCATGTAAATATGTAGTTTTAAGTGTAATGAAAGTAGATCAGAACTGTGTCGTGTGTAAATGCGTCTAATTTTTTTCATTGAATTCACAAATGTATCCTTTTTTGGCGTCAATTTTCTTTCTAATTTAATTTCTCAATTGTAATTTCCNTAGATCGGAACTGTGTCGTGTGTAAATGCGTCTAATTTTTTTCATTGAATTCACAAATGTATCCTTTTTTGGGGTCAATTTTCTTTCTAATTTAATTTCTCAATTGTAATTTCTCTGCATAAAAAAAGGAAAATTTAAGTTTGTACCACTCAATTCTTTTGCTTTTACATATCAAACACCTTAACTATATATATATATATATATGTGTGTGTGTGTGTGTGTGTCAATCTCCCTGAATATATGTATTTCACTTTTAAAATTAAAATTGTGATATTTTTATGATGAGAGAATTGGGCGGTAGAAATGTAAAAAGTAAGGATTTATGTAAATAAGTAAGAATAAAGTGGTATGTATGTAATTGCCAAAAAAAAAAAAAATCATATATGAAAATATATCTCAATTGGATTGCAAAAACTAACTCCGTAATTTTTTTCGCTTTTTCTCGCAGCCGAGGCTTGGGAGTCCAACTACTGCTTCCTTCCATATCTCCTCTAATGGATTACGACTATCGGAATCGTGCTGCTCAGCCCTACCGCCCCGCAGGCGCCGGATCATCCTTTTACCCGAGGGTCGGCCCTGCTGCTCCGCAAGCAGTCGGCCGTGGACCTCCCTACAGCCAACCTGCTCCACCTGCCGGATGTAAGCTTCCCTAACCAACCGCTTTAATCGCACTTTAACAGAGGTCTGGGCTAGTTTCCGTCTAGATCGCCATTAATAGAACCCCCAGAATACCTGTGCTGTCGGAAATACCTAGGGTTTCTACTTTGATGTATATGAAGGGCATTGGACTGTGTAAGACTATCCTTTGATTCGCGTATCTCTTGTTTTAGTTGGGAATGGGTTTTCCTTTGAGATAATTGTTTGATGAGGCATTTGATTTCTTCTTTTAAGCCCTTTGTAGGGGTCATCGGTGACCATTTATGTATTTACTCCTATTGAATGAATTAACAACAGCCTTACATGATTTTATTGTGGTATATTCAAATGAAATAGGGAAATAACCATGATCAACTTTATTGAATTTCCCATTGATTCTTATAAGCTTTATGAATCCATCGCCTCCATTATTCTTGCTGAGTACTGCTAGTGCTGTTAATTGTAGCTTGTAGAAGAATTTTGGGATGATTTCTTGCCATACTATTTTTCTCTTACGCTTGCACTTCATATTTCTTTCACGTTGATTCTTGTAGAAGAAAGTTTGTAATCCAATAGAAATATGTAAATATTTGGTCAATCCTCTTTCAGTTCGAACAAAAGTAACAACTCTAGTATAAATATATTTAATGACTTGAATATAAGTCATATCAACACCTTTCTTCTCAAGATCTCAAGAACTCTCCAAAGGATATCTCTTGGAACTTTATCGTAAGCTTTTTCTAAATCAATAAAAATTAAATGTAGATCCTCATATTTTCTCTGAACTTCTCTATCATACCTCTTAAAAATGTATAGCTTCCATAGTAGACCGGCTCGACATGAATCCAAATTGATTATGAGAAACCTTTATAACACGTCTTAACCTATATTCAATTACCCTCTCTCATAATTTTAAAGTATGACACATCAACTTAATTCTGCTATAATTTGCACAATCTTGTGCATCTCTTTTATTTTTAAAAATGGGGACCAAAATACTCTTCATCCACTCCTTAGGAATCTTCTTAGTTTTTAAAATAATATTAAAGAGTTTAGTAAACCAAGAAACTCCCAAATCTTTTATATATTTTCACACTTCAATTAGGATACCATCACATCTTACAAACTTTCAACCATTGGTTTTCTTTAAAGCCTCTTCAACTTTTTTTTTAACTTATGTGATGGTAAAAATAAAATGTTATATTATTATTAACAATATTAAAATCACTAAGGTCGATCGTATTTTCAGAAATTTCATTAAAAAGTTTATCAAAATAACTCACCCATCTATGTTGAATATTTTTTTTCTAAGAAAAATACTTTTTGATTTTCATCTGCAATACACTTTACTTGAGTTAATTTATACTTTTATTTTCTCTTTTTTGGCTAGTTTATATATATATGTTCACCATCTTTAGTATCTAATATATTATAAAAATCATTAAAAACAAAATTTTTAGCGTCACAGAATGTTCTTTTAGACTCCCTGCGTGTCATTTGATATTTTTCCCAGTTCTCTAAGATTTTACATTTAAACCAATTTTTATAACATAACCTCTTATATTTAATTTTTTCATGCACATTATTATTCAACCACCAACTATTTTTTGATATAGAAACTTTTTCTTTTGGTTCTCCAAGTACATGTTTTACTACTTATTTAATAGTGTTTGTTATTTTATTCCACATAACATTCGATTTTCATGAACATCCCAAATCTTGGATTTTACTCCTAAAAATAATTTTATTTGTGTTTTTTAGGTTCTCTCATCTAATTCTACGATGATGATCCTAGTATTCTTTATTTTACAATTTTTCATCTTAAAATCTAGAACTAATAATCGACGTTGGGTACTTGAATCCTCACCTGGAATGACTTTACAACTTTACAATCTCGATGATCTCTTCTTGTCATAAGAAAATAATCAATTTGTGTTTTATTAGATCAATTCTTATAAGTAATAAGATGCTCATCTCTTTTCTTGAATAATATTTTAATAATAACAAAATCATACGCTAATGCAAAATCTAAAATTACTCTTCTTTCTTCATTAGTCATTCCAAAACCGTAGCTACCATGAATATTTCTGAAATCTTCTATCACTCTACCAACATGCCCATTTAAATCTCCTCAAACGAAAATTCTTTCTTCAAGAGGTATCATTTGTATTAAATCATTTTAGAATTTATCTTTAGACCCTATATTCTACTTGAGGAGCATAAACACTTATAATATTAAAAATGTTAGTATTAATAATAATATAAAAATGTTAGTATTAATAATAAGATTAAGGACTATAATTCTATCTCCAATTCTATTAATTTTTACGACATTATTTGTCAAACTTTTATCTATAATTACACCTACACCATTTTTAGTGTCACTCTTACTAGAATACCAATGTTTTAAACCTAAGTTATCAATTTCCTTAGCTTTTTTTTCAGCCCATTTAGTTTCTTGAATACATAAGATATTAAACTTTCTAGGAATCATAATATCAACTAATTCCATTAATTTATCATTGAAAGTACTTATATTCAAAGATCCTATCATAATATTAGTTTCATTAGTTTCATGGACTAACTTCTTTACCCACATCTATCTATGATGTGGGAACCCTTGCTTATTTGACATTATACCCGAGCGCCAGTGTAGCGGCCCTTGCACACTTTTCACTGCATTCAGGCCATACAACTCGTCGCTTGCAGGGGAGCACTTACACAATGATCAAAAGGATTCATGTCATGACTTTTTTAACAAGTTTTACGCTGGCTATTGACTACCTAACACAACCCTCCATGAGACCACTAAGAATAAAAAAATATTTAAAATTTGTCAAAAAGGCATTATTACAACAACAAAGCCTTAATCCCACTACGTGGGGTCGGCTACATGAATCCTATTTGTCCATTGCGTCCTATTTAGTGCATATTTTCATTTAGTTCTAATAAATTAAAATTATTTTTTTATATAATAAGCCCAAGTCTTCGTAGGTCTATCTTAGCCTTTCTTAATATAAGTCGAATCTAAAACATCTACTCCTAATCTGATCATCAGATGATCGACGCTTATCAAAAAGACATTATTAGATAATAATAAATACAATGATTTTTGTAAGATGACGAAGCAATGATGAGGCTACTATAGATTTTGAATGTCATAGAATATTTAAATTTACAACTTTACCTTGTATTGATATTAAGGTTCTTATTTCTCTTAGACTTTTAAGTTTTCTTGTTAGTAACTTTTTTGTTATCCAAACAGCAGAACTGATATTTGTTATCACATTGTTTATCTGGCATTTTAAATTTTACTTCTAAGTCTTTATGATGAGGCCACTGTGAATAACAAAATAATTTTAAATTTGCAATAAGGCATGATTGAATAATAATAAATATGATGATTTTTCTAAGATGATGAAAGCAATGATGAGGCCGCTATAGATCTTGAACCTTATAGAATATTTAAATTTTAAGTCATTGTTTACCTAAAATCGCATTTCAAGCTACTATTTTATATCAATTTTTAAGATTAAGAATTACAGTTTCTTTTTTTAAGATAGTAAACTAAATCACCATATTAATGATTTATATCATATTTATGAAATATTTTTATTTTTTTGAGTTTTATTTCTTTTTTGTGGCTTATGCCTTGGTCCGCCTCGAGGCTCATGAGTCTCCTTGCTAAGGCAAATCGTCTCGATTCCGGTTTTTGCCTTTTTAAACTTTTCTATGGTGATCAAACTAATGATAAAATTAGTTCATAAACAACATTCCACAGTCGATATGAATGGGTTGGGCTCAATATATATATATATATATATATAGTAACTTATTCTTGTTAGATTTACTTCTATGTCTCAAAAATTACTAAATGTACTACTACTTATTTTCTTGTGCATATTTTCATTGTCAACATTCAGATCTCATCTAACAGGGCAACATTATTTTCCGTTAATTTGGGCTTCCATGATGTTTCTCTATGACAACAATTGTTCCAATATACCTAAAATTGGCACTAATTTTTTTCACTTAACACCATACATTTTATATAGGATCCGTGGGTAGTTTGAGCAGATATATAATTTATATTNCTTAATTCTGCTATAATTTGCACAATCTTGTGCATCTCTTTTATTTTTAAAAATGGGGACCAAAATACTCTTAATCCACTCCTTAGGAATCTTCTTAGTTTTTAAAATAATATTAAAGAGTTTAGTAAGCCAAGAAACTCCCAAATCTTTTATATATTTTCACACTTCAATTAGGATATCATCACATCTTACAAACTTTCAACCATTGGTTTTCTTTAAAGCCTCTTCAACTTTTTTTTTAACTTATGTGATGGTAAAAATAGAATGTTATATTATTATTAACGATATTAAAATCACTAAGGTCGATCGTATTTCCAGAAACTTCATTAAAAAGTTTATCAAAATATCTCACCCATCTATGTTGAATATTTTTTTTCTAAGAAAAATGCTTTTTGATTTTCATCTGCAATACACTTTACTTGAGTTAATCTATACTTTTATTTTCTCTTTTTTGGCTAGTTTATATATATATGTTCACCCTCTTTAGTATCTAATATATTATAAAGATCACTAAAAGCAAAATTTTTAGTATCATAGAATGTTCTTTTAGACTCCCTGCGTGCCATTTGATATTTTTCCCAGTTCTCTAAGATTTTACATTTAAACCAATTTTTATAACATAACCTCTTATATTTAATTTTTTCATGCACATTATTATTCAACCACCAACTATTTTTTGATATAGAAACTTTTTCTTTTGGTTCTCCAAGTACATGTTTTGTTACTTATTTAATAGTGTTTGTTATTTTATTCCACATAGCATTCGATTTTCATGAACATCCCAAATTTTGAAATCTTGGATTTTACTCCTAAAAATAATTTTATTTGTGTTTTTTAGGTTCTCTCATCTAATTCTACGATGATGGTCCTAGTATTCTTTATTTTACAACTTTTCATCTTAAAATTTAGAACTAATAATCGACGTTGGGTACTTGAATCCTCACCTGGAATGACTTTACAACTTTACAATCTCGATGATCTCTTCTTGTCATAAGAAAATAATTAATTTGTGTTTTATTAGATCCACTCTTATAAGTAATAAGATGTTCATCTCTAAGAAAATAATTAATTTGTGTTTTATTAGATCCATTCTTATAAGTAATAAGATGCTCATCTCTTTTCTTGAATAATATTTTAATAATAACAAAATCATACGCCAATGCAAAATCTAAAATTACTCTTCCTTCTTCATTAGTCATTCCAAAACCGTAGCTACCATGAATATTTCTAAAATCTTCTATCACTCTACCAACATGCCTATTTAAATCTCCTCAAACGAAAATTCTTTCTTCAAAATGTATCATTTGTATTAAATCATTTTAGAATTTATCTTTAGACCCTATATTCTACTTGAGGAGCATAAGCACTTATAATATTAAAAATGTTAGTATTAATAATAATATTAAAAATGTTAGTATTAATAATAATATTAAGGACTATAATTCTATCTCCAACTCTATTAATTTTTACAACATTATTTGTCAAACTTTTATCTATAATTACACCTACACCATTTTTAGTGTCACTCTTACTAGAATACCAATGTTTTAAACCTAAGTTATCAATTTCCTTAGCTTTTTTTTCAGCCCATTTAGTTTCTTGAATACATAAGATATTAAACTTTCTAGGAATCATAATATCAACTANTTTTAAGGTCCATTTAGGGACATGAATAGTAGCCTTTGTTGCCTGTCAAGTAATGGGTTAAAAGCTTGTCATTTATTATTTTTTTCCTTCATATTTCTTTCAAACATTGAACTTCTTATATGTAAATGGGTTTTCTCCAGGATATTAAGATTTTTTATCTTTCGGCAGCAGGATTGGGTATTAAAGTTGTACTGAAGCCAGAGTATCGAATGAATCCACCTGTAAGTTCGTTGTTCCTAAGTAATTGCTAGATTTTTTCGTTAAAAAGATTATTGGAATTGGAATGCACCTTGGAAACAATCATCAGTATTTCTTTGGTTTTTTATCGTCAGTCTATCAAATTTCCTTAGAATAGCGTTAAAACCCAGCCTAGAAAATGATGGTTTTGCAGGCTTGGGTCATCGATATAGGGTTTAATTGTCTTGTCATCATCTAAATGTTGGGTCAATGGAAAATTATTAATTATTTTTAAAAGTAATACTATTAATGTAATTGCACAAGATATTATAAAATAAAATATATAATCCATTACAATTGACATTGTAGATTANAAATGTTGGGTCAATGGAAAATTATTAATTATTTTTAAAAGTAATACTATTAATGTAATTGCACAAGATATTTTAAAATAAAATATATAATCCATTACAATTGACATTGTAGATTTTATGGGTATGTGAAATTAATTAAAAATAGTATAAATTTGTCAAAGCCATAGCTAACTAAAGGGTAATATAATGAAAGCATGTTCGCTTTAACTAACTAAATTTTGTAGCAATTGAGCTTGCAATCCTATGTCATTGTACCTTACCTCCAAGCTGGAGGTCTCAGATTCAACTCCTACAGAAAACTAAAAGAAAGTTACTTTTATTATATGGTGTATTTCAGTTTGTAAAAGTTAAAATGATAATGCTTTTGATGTGATATGATAGATTTTGGTGGCATAAATGTTAAAAGCAAAGTTTAGGTGCTAGATATGTAAATACGTAGGAATTGGGTGATATGAATGTAAATGCCTAATTAAAAAGTGCTCTTCTGACATCCAAACATAACAATATTTTCAACCATGGACTAACAAATCTAAAGATGGCCCTTGCAATGTATTGCATTGCAATGATTAGTGGTTATTTGCTTCTAAATAAAATATTTTGTTCTTTTTGCATTACATGCTGACTTTGTTACCAAAATAGTTTCTCCTAGACATATCATGTTTATTGTTTATGTTTTTTTACTAATATTGTTTATTTAGCTCTTTCTTTAAAGGGATGTGCATAATGTACCTGTCACTTGAGTATGAAAGAGCATATTATCAAAAGAAAAGTAAAATACAAATACTTCTGCATTAACTTCCTGCGTTTAAAAGTTATTAGAAAACTGGTTAACTAGTGAGAGTAATGGCTGTTCAAAATACAATGCATAAGATTTCACATTGCTTGGTGTTACTTTTAATTTTGTTAGATTTTTTCTACTTACAAATGTAATGATGTATTTTGAGGATTTTCTTTTTGTATGGATGGTGAGCCCTAAAATGAAGCAAATGAAGAGTGGCATGCTCCTGAAACTCATTACTTTGGATCTAAAAAAAATCGAGTTCGGATCCTACCATGGTTACTTCTCACTGAAAATGTTAAAAAAGTGAGTTTGGTAATGTTGCGGTGCTATGCTCTTTGGTAAGAATTAAATTCTTTATTATCAATAGAGAATAACAATTTGTTTCGTAAGCGTAGTGTTTATGGTTGTGAAGTCATGGAGGAACTCCTTTCTTATTACAGCGCTTCTCATCTTTCTTTTTCTGCAAAATTAAAATGAAGATTTACAATATACCATACAATTCATGTGTATTTTCATATATAACACCCAAACTTTTATTTTTACATTTATAATAATATACTTGTGTTTGAAAATATATTTTGCTATTTTAGGAAGTTAATAATAGTGATATTTTTTATGCGATATTAAAGATTAGATTGCTATAAATATAAAATTTAAAGTTTTNAGCGCTTCTCATCTTTCTTTTCCTGCAAAATTAAAATGAAGATTTACAATATACCATACAATTCATGTGTATCTGCATATATAACACCCAAACTTTTATTTTTACATTTATAATAATATACTTGTGTATGAAAATATATTTTGCTATTTTAGAAAATTAATAATAGTGATATTTTTTATGCGATATTAAAGATTAGAGTGCTATAAATATAAAATTTAAAGTTTAAATGTTAAGTTTATAAATGCATAAAAGTTAAGGTATGCATTCAAATGCAGCAACTTAAAATTAATATGTTAGATTTTGGAAAGCGAAGTAGCTGAACAACGTCAATTATTAGTTCTCATCATCCCCGCCCCCACCCCCANTGAAAATATATTTTGCTATTTTAGGAAGTTAATAATAGTGATATTTTTTATGCGATATTAAAGATTAGATTGATATAAATATAAAATTTAAAGTTTAAATGTTAAGTTTATAAATACATAAAAGTTAAGGTATGCATACAAATGCAGCAACTTAATATTATAATATGTTAGATTTTTGAAAGCGAAGTAGCTGAACAACGTCAATTATTAGTTCTCATCACCCCCCTATAATAACACGGTCATATAGAATGGGAAAAATGAAAGTTTTTTAGACGATTTAAGTGAAAAATCCGACGATGAAAAAAAATTAAAATATATAGATTTAGACTTAGTAGAACAACTGAGTATATGACATGCAATTTTAATAAGTCATGATAATAACCATTACTAATCTATTTTATGAGAAGAGAAAGTGGTTCTGTGATAGTTTGACATACTTTGAATCTAATTATATAAAAAAATGGAGATTTAAGCGGGATGCAATTTTGAGAGTTAAGCTTGGGTGTTTAAAATGGTGACATGCCTCTGGAGTATATATGATATGAGGATGTATAATGGATAGCTCTGCTAGTAAANCTAATTATATAAAAAAATGGAGATTTAAGCGGGATGCAATTTTGAGAGTTAAGCTTGGGTGTTTAAAATGGTTACATGCCTCTGGAGTATATATGATATGAGGATGTATAATGGATAGCTCTGCTAGTAAATNACTCGTCGCTTGCAGGGGAGCACTTACACAATGATCAAAAGGATTCATGTCATGACTTTTTTAACAAGTTTTGCGCTGGCTATTGACTACCTAACACAACCCTCCATGAGACCACTAAGAATAACAAAATATTTAAAATTTGTCAAAAAGGCATTATTACAACAACAATAACAACAACAAAGCCTTAATCCCACTACGTGGGGTCGGCTACATGAATCCTGTTTGTCCATTGCGTCCTATTTAGTGCATATTTTGATTTAGTTCTAATAAATTAAAATTATTTTTTTATATAATAAGCCCAAGTCTTCGTAGGTCTATCTTAGCCTTTCTTAATATAAGTCGAATCTAAAACATCTACTCTCCTAATCGGATCATCAGATGATCGACGCTTATCAAAAAGGCATTATTAGATAATAATAAATACAATGATTTTTGTAAGATGACGAAGCAATGATGAGGCTACTATAGATTTTGAATGTCATAGAATATTTAAATTTACAACTTTACCTTGTATTGATATTAAGGTTCTTATTTCTCTTAGACTTTTAAGTTTTCTTGTTAGTAACTTTTTTGTTATCCAAACAGCAGAACTGATATTTGTTATCCTAACAACATTGTTTATCTGGCATTTTAAATTTTACTTCTAAGTCTTTATGATGAGGCCACTATGAATAACAAAAAAATTTTAAATTTGCAATAAGGCAT